>JABUQX010012478.1:30000-41711 GCA_015478945.1 Trachelipus rathkii
TTTCATTTCATTTTTGCCAGATATTTAATGTGGTTTTGATTTGTTCGTCTGTGACTAATATAGTTTTTTTTGCTAGGCCTGACCCGCCTGCTTGATGTGGCTGATACATACATAAATGCATCGGTTCTGATGATTCAAGAATTTTAAAGTTAAATAATTAAGTTTTCAGAAATAGAACATTATTTATTGTTTTAAACAAGTAGATGACTTAGCAGTTTTGATATTAATGGATAGTCGAAAACGGTTGAGCGGCTCAAAATACCGTAAATAGAAGAAGAGAAAAAGAGAAAGGAAAATGAAGTGTTATCTAAAATACCAAGAGTAGACTCATTCTTTATCACAAAGACAAATGAATCCGTCGTGAGTGCGGATGAATCTGAAATAATTTCAAAAGTCATTGATGATAACGATAACACGGATAATCGTGAAACATATGCATATTCTTCTTACGTTACTGTCGAGAATAGTGACCAGGTAGACGAAGCACAAGACAAAGAAATCTTTATACCAAGCGATGATCCATTTATTGGAAGGTTAGTGAGGCATCGCGAGACTACTTTACAAAAAAATGGGATTAATCAAAATTCAGACAGATTTTTTTAATTCTAAGAGAATTTATCCAGATAAAAGTAAATTTTTAACAAAATCTTTGTTTGAACGAAAACTTTTGAATGGAGATGTTGTGAAACGTGACTATTTAGTGTACTCTAACAGTCAAGGATTCGTCTTTTGTGGTCCTTGTAAACTTTTTGGAGGTGGTGTTGTAACTCAGTTTGTAACAGAAGGATTTAACGATTGGAAGCATGCCAATACAAGATTGACTGAACATGAAAATTCCGTTCGCCATCGTGATTGTATGTTGATGCTGAAGAGACTAAGTAATTCATTATGTGGAGGAATTGACAAGCAGCTGCTCTCTCAATTAGAAGAAGAAGTAAAATATTGAAGTGTACCACAAAGAGTTATTGCTGTTATTGAAGCTTTCCAAGGGGGGTTTACCATTCCGAGGCGATGATGAAATAGCTGGCTCTGTTCGAAATGGAAATTTTTATGATGTGTCTGGAACTTATTTCAGAATTTGAACTTTTTACAGAAATCCACCTATCTCAATGTCAAAATTCTGGCAAAGGAAGCGCACTTCTTATTTATCACATAGCACTTACGAAGAACTTATCAAAATTATGGCTAAGAAAGGTAATCAGTGAAATAGTGAAGAAATTCAAGGAAAAATCTTGCACTATTATTGTTGATTCCACTCCGGACATTACTCATAAGGATCAGCTGAGCTTTATCATCAGATATGTTAGCAAAGAAGGTACGCCCAAAGAACGCTTTTCAAGATTTATTAAAAATCCTGTTCCTTTGGAGTAAGAGGCTTGGCGGAAACAGTGATGGTTTCACCTCAAAACAAATGAATTAGACATAAGCAGTTGTCGGGGTCAAACGTATGATAATACTGCTAATATGTCAGGAATATATTTTGGCCATCAAACAAGAATTAAAGAGGTCAACCATCTAGCATATTTCATACCATGTTCAGCTCATTCCCTTAATTTAGTGGGATCTGGCGCTGCCACGTTGTAAACAGGCGGTTTCTTTTTTTGCTTTGCTTCAGAATCTTTATAATTTTTTCTCAGGCTCTACGCATCGTTGTGGTATCTTAGAATCTTAGAATCTTCCTTCAAAGAATATACTGTCAAACACTATGTGGGACAGGGTGGTCAGCTCGAGTAGAAGTTTGTAAAAGTCTAAACAAGGTTTGGAGCTATTATTGGGCTTTAAGCTCTATATCTGAAGATAAATGAGGACCAGTCATTCAGCAAGGCTAAGAATTTTGAAAAATTGGGTTCCACATGACCTCTTTATGTCTGCAATATTTGAACCAATACTAGAAAGATTCTGTAAATAAAAAATTGCAATCTGAAGATATGGATGTGACCACCCGTTATTAATTTTGTATAACTCTCTGTGTATAACTTAGTTAATGAAATTAGAAGTTCGTTAGAAACCTACGAAAATATTGCCAAAGAAAAATTGAAAAATCTTTACACAAAAGACATCAAGAATGTATCTAAACTAAGATCAGAGAAACAAGAAAATTATCAAATATGCATTCTTAAAGCAAGATAAGCTGTCAACAGAATTAAATGGGCGAAGTTTTGCATACAGCAGGTATCAGAAGAGGTTTTATTCTTATCAAATATCGGCGAGAGGAAACCGACCCCAGGAACGGGCGTTCTAAATCAGCTAAGTGTACAAAATCTGATCCGTCCGACTTAGAAAATTTTGGAGCAGAATACATTCATTTAAAATGATTGCTTTTAGAACAATCTTACTTTCATTCTTGCTTGCTATTGAAAATGATTTCACCGTAAAGTGGGTACGAAGATATTATTGACTTGAAATTTGCTAACGAAAAGGCAAGACGAAAGCCTGTAATGAATCATTAATTTGACATGTAGATGTAATAATGTAAGTATTGATATATATATATATATATATATATATATATATATATATGATATATATATATATATATATATATATATATATATATATATTATATATGTATATATATATATATATATATAACCTTTATATATATATATATATATATATATGTAGGGGCGTAAATTTTTTTTGGGCCCATATGGGCTAGAGTAGTTAAAAATGCGGCCGCAATATATATATATATATATATATATATATATATATATATATATATATATATATATATATATATAACCAACTCATATCAACTATGCCTATATATATATATATGTAATATATATATATATAACTATATATATATCGCGTGTGTTTTTAATTGTACTCACCAAATGTAGTGACGTCACCGGAGTAGAATGTTAGATTTTACTTTAACATACCACTAAAGCGATATAAATCAAATAAATCAAAACCACCATCAACATTTCCTCCTACAGATATGATCTACGATCTGTGATATATTGATATATTGATCTATTGATCTATTGATCTAATTTGGTTTAAACTATATTTATTAAAATTCTTATGTTTTACATACCCTAAATCAGTAAATCAGTAAATCAAACCATCATCCAACCACCCTCCTACCCAGCTATGATCTATTGATCTATTGATCTATTGATCTATTGATCTATTGATGTATTGATTCAAGCTATATTTTTTTATTAAAATTTTTGTTTTCATACCTAAATCAGTAAATCAGTAATTAAACCACCATTTAACCACCCTCCTGTCCAATCCGGCGATCTATTGATCTATTGATCTATTGATCTAATGATCTATTGATCTATTGATCTATTGATCTATTGATCTAATGAACCATTTATAACATAAATGCAATCCTTTTCTTATTCATTAGTGTTTGGGTGTCAACCTAGAATGGAGGTTGGTAAATTTATGTTCCGCGCTCCTGCTACATGTCTTGTGTCTGGTCCTACAGGATGCTTAAAAACCTTTATGTTATTAAATATTTTAAAAGAGGTTGAGATTTTTGAGCAAAAGCCTGATAAAATCATATGGTGCTACAGTGTTTACCAAGAAAAGTTTAAAGATTACAAAGATGTAATTCAATTTCACGAAGGTTTATATGACATAAAAGCTTTTCAATGTTTACCAGGTCATAAAATTATAATCCTTGACGATTTGATGCGTAAATTGAATGAAGATATAGCAGAAACTTTCACAATTTACTCTCATCATTTAAACATCACTGAATTTTTTATAACACAGAATATATTTCATCAGAATAAGTATATGCGTGATGTGTCTTTAAACACACAGTATATAATCTTGTTCGGACAAAGAAGGGATATGAGTCAGGTCAATGTTGTGGCTACCCAAATGTTTCCTACTCAAGCTAAACAGTTTCTAAAAGTATATAAAGAAGTTACATCTCTACCTCATGGTTATTTACTCTGTGAGCTTCATCCTAAGAACACACATAGAGTGTTGCTGCGTACAAATATCTTACCTAACGAGGTTGAGACAGTATACATACCTGAATAATGAGTACTCTAGTAGCAGATTATTTACCTCGTATGAGAAAATTTAAAAACCTGAAACCTTCTGAAAAACGTAAACTGATATGTGAAGATGAAAAATTTATACAATGTATAGCAGAAGTATGCCTAAATCTTATAAAAGGAAATGTTTCTTTAAACAGACCTCTGAAGGTAAAGCTGCGTCGTCATAGAAACATCATTAAAAAACTTGTTGGTAACGTAAGAAAACTTAAAAATAAAAAGAAGCTATTACAGAAAGGCGGAGGTGTGATCTTCCTACCTTTACTCACAACAACAACAACAGCAAAAACAACAACAACTTAACAGCAACAACAACAATAACCATGGAACAACAACAATAACTTAACAAAAACAACAACAAAAGCAACAGCAACCAACAAGAACAACAACAAGAACAACAACAACAACAAAACAACAACAACAACAACAACAACAACAACAACAACAACAACAACAACAACAACAACAACAACAATTCGAACAACCTCAATCAACCCATCAGCTGCCACTGAGATCCCGGGTATAGCTTCCTTATCAGCAGTTGCTCAACATAACAATGCGCTTTGGGGTTTGCATTTTTGAGTTTGGAGACAGTCATAATGATTATGGAAGGAGAGATTATCAGACCAGTAAGCTTAGGTATGTTTTGACGTTTTTCATTGGAAAGAGATCTGTAGGAAGTATATACAAGGATTTTAGTAGGTCCCAAAGGTTGGCTCTATAGGGTTTAGCATGTGAAGAATTAAACTCTAGCTTATGAATAACTGGAATTTGGGTGAAAGGGAGGTATCTAAATTTAAGCATGTTGAATTTGGAAGGCTTTTAGTAGTGAAAAACAGGTTTAGCTCTATATAATATTTTAAAAGATCAGATTACATGGAACGAGCTCGGTCAAATCATTATTGACAGAGAAACAATAGCTGGTTCGAATATTGTTGATTTGATATCTGACTCTCGCTTGATTAGAGGAAGGCTCCTGTGACAGGATGGAGCAGGATCAAGCAAGAACTTCAGACTATTAGTTTTCCTAGAACTTTAATCCAAAAAAACAAAGATTGTCGGATCTGGATAATATTCCAATGTCTCCTAGACCAGATGCGAGTCCTTCTGGTACTTCTTTTGCCTCGGACAGATTAAAGTTGATAAGTAGAAACACAAAGCGTCCAAGTGCCGGTAGAATAAGAAAAAAAACATAAAACGCTTCAAAATGGATTAGTTCCTAATTATTTATTGTACTTTTTTATATGATTGTATTGTTTGTAATTTAAAATAATGGAAATAACCTATGTTATCTTTTTGTATACAGCTGCTATGTTTAGATTTGTAATTTAAAATAGTTACTATTATTTTGTAGTTAAGAATAAAATATTTCAAATAGACATTCGGATTTTATATCACTTTTCCGTATAAATGAATATAATTTTTATTGTTAACATCATTGTGAGTCATGGAAACTAAGGAGGCGGTCGATAAATATTATTTTGATGTAAAACAGCCATACAGTTACGGTGGTTTTTCAAGGTTCGCATCAACGTTTCCTCAAATTAATAAAAAAGAATTGAAAAAATATTTAGAAGGTGAAGATGCTTTTACCCTTCATAAACCTATACGAAAAAAATTTCTGACACGGAAAACCATAGCCCACCATTTAGATAACGTATGGCAGTTAGATTTGACAGATATGATAAAATATAAATCTTACAACGAGGGGTATTAATATATTCTTTTTGTGATAGATGTATATTCCAGATACTTATGGTTAAGGGTTTTAAAAGATAAAAAATCAAAGACTGTTGCTGCAGCAGTCAGAGAAATTATAAATGTAGATGACAGATATCCCCAAATGATATATACAGATAAAGGTACAGAGTTTTTAGGCAAGGAATTTCAAGAAATAGTTACCGAATATGACATAGGGTACTACAACACATTTTCAGTTAATAAAGCTGCGATAGTTGAAAGAGTACAAAGAACTATAAAAGAAAGAATGCATAGGTATTTCACGAAGATGAATACATTTAAATATTTCGATATACTACGGGACCTGGCTTACTCCTATAATCAGTCTTATCACAGAACACTTAAGAATACCCCTATAGAGATGGTGAAGACAAAACCTTTTGTACCTATCAACCCAAAGGGAAAAATAAAAGATAACACAGGTATTAAAGCTGGAGATTATGTGAGAGTATCCAGGACTGATGAAAATTTCAGAAAAGAGTATTAACCTGGATGGTCGAGAGAAGTTTTTAAAGTAGATACCATCAGAGAATTCCCGAGAGACAGGTTAAAATTATACTATCTAAAGGATTTAGATGGTGAAAAAATAAAAGGAGGGTTCTATAAACAAGAAATACAGAAAATACGGTTTGATCCTAAGAGTCACGAGTATAAAATAGAAAAAATATTAGGATCTAAAGGGAGAGGTAAAAATAAAAGTATCTTGTCAAATGGGTAGGGTAACCCTATGAAGTTTAATAGTTATATAAATGCTAGTGAAATTAAGGAACATTGATCAGTTTACTTTGTGGACATGGAGAGTGAAGATCATTTCTATATAACGTTGCCATCATCGGCTTCTATGGACCTATATCCGAAAAATAAAATATCAGACTTTAACACAGAGTTATTGAGTCCCATAAAACTCGAACGAAATGTACAGAAGTGAGGGTTATGCAGAAATGATACTGGATGCGCGTATAGAGAATATGCCTGATTCACACATGGCGTTTGTAATATTTAGAGGGGTAGAGAATGTTAAAAACGTTCTAAAAATTAACACAGATATGAGGGTTATCGAGAGAGCCGACGTAAAATATTTCTTTGAAAGATATTTAATAAAACGAGGTCTCTATAAATCTCTTACCGATGTGTTTGTAGAGTTAAACAAACCATTTGAATCAAGTCGTATATGTAAAGATTTAGTATTTATAGTTAATAAAACATTCAACGAAGATAATGTATTAATCACCTTAAAGTCTCAAGCTCAAGTAAACCTGAAAGATAGAAGTTTATTTATTTTCCACACTTCATACTGGTTTCGTAAATGTTGTTACTTACCTGATGACACAATATTGAGAATTAACGATATCAAAGACCCTCTAAATGAATTAATACGGTATATCACTACGATGGAAGAGTATTTAGATAAACTTGTATCAAAAAACAATACCAATGATTCATTAAATTTTTATGTGACCCTTCAAAGATTTTACACGACCCCGGGGTAGCGTATGTTTACAGCGATATTGTAGAATCCCAGTATGTTGGAAACACTAAGGCTCAGTTACTAAGAGTGATACATTTTCCTAAAGATGACAGAGTTATAAGTTTTCCTAGTGTACACTATATACCTCTGAATAATGCTCAATTTAGAACCGTAAGAGTGTATATAAGAGATGTCGAATGGAACCCTTACCCATTCACACATGGTACAGCAGTGTGTAAAGTGCATATACGAAAGAAGCTCCGATAGTGTAAAAAGTATCTGTGAAACAATAAGCATGTCTACCGACGATCATTTCTATTTAACGCTACCTTCCTCGGCCTCTATGGATCTACATCCTGAAAATAAAATATCGGACTTTAATACCGAAATATTGAACCCTATAACTTTTGAGCGAGAAATGTATGAAGCAGGATTAAGTGAAATAATTCTTGACGCCAGTATTGAGAATGTAACCCTTACCCGAGGTGCCTTCATAATTTATAGAAGCGTTGAATTTGTAAAAAACACTTTGAAACGGCTTAACACTGATAGTTTACATATGCAGAAACGTAATGGTATCGAATATTACATGGAAAGGTTTACTATAAAGCGAGGGTTATACAAGTCTCTCTTGGACATACTTAGACACTTTAATAACCGATTCATAGTAAGTCGAATATGTCAAGACCTGATATTTCGCACTAATAAACCCAAGGGGGAGATAATGGAGCTGGTGTCTTTAAGATCTTGGCGTGGTGCAAATTTACACGATTTAAACAATTTCCAGTTTGATCCCTATACATGGTGGGGCAAGGGTGTTCGTCTTACAGATAACCCTTCAGAAGAGGAGATGCACCATAACCACGATGCTAGCAATTTTATACGCCTTTTATTTCATTATCTGCCTACTATTGATGATTATATAGCATCTTCAAAATAAACTTTTGCTATTTCATTACATTTTGGAGGTAACCCTACCGAGTTGTTACAAGATCCTGGTATGGCCTATGTTTATACTGATATTATAGACCATCAGTATGTGGAGAATACTAAAGCCTCTTTGCTAAGAGTAGTTCATTTTCCTAAAGATTGCAGAGTTATAACATTCCCTAATGTTCACTACTTACCATTGAGTAAGTCCCAACTGAGCTCGATTCGTATTTATATAAGAGATGTAGAAGGTAATCCCTACCCATTCACAATTGAGACAGCAGTGTGTAAAGTACACATAAGAAGGAAGCTCCGATAAATAATAATGGAAAGAGAAAGAGTCTTCAGGGGTTCAAGAATGCAGAGGGGATATGGTTTAGGTGGATTTTTTGCTTCGTTGCTCCGACGTGCTATCCCTTTGTTTAAATCAGGAGGTAAATACCTCGCTAAAAAAGCAGCTAGGACAGGTATAGATACTTTCCATGATATTATGGGAGGTGTCGACCCTCGAACAGCTGTAAAACATCGACTAGTCAATGCTTCTGATGAAATGTTAGATGATGTTAAACGGAAAATACGGCGTAAGTCGACGTATAAAACCTGTAAAGAGGAATAGGAATAGGAAAGGGGCACTAAATAAAAAGTGTATTGATGTGTTCGCCCTCTAATAACGATGATAAGTGGTAACTTTTTTATATAAATAATGACAACCTGTAGTTATTTCGTATATGAGGAATATTTAAACAAATCTCTCCTCATTATATGTCAGACGACTGTACCAGCAAGATGCATTTCCTCCATCCCTTCAGTCCAGAATGTTGTAAGATGAATTGGATCTCTTCTCAGTGAAACCTACACAGATAAGTGTGAGTGAATCCAATTTTACTAGTATTAACCCCATTCACGCAATCGCAAATACTGATGTACCTCTCGAATTCAATATCCCCGGTACTTCTGACCAACTTATTGATCCTTCGAATGTGTTTTTATATCTGAAGACTAAGCTAGTAAACGAAGATGGTTTAAATCTCACAGGAACCGACCACAAAGTATCCACCGAGACAAATTTTCTGTATACATGTTTTAATCAACTTGAGGTGTTTTTAAATGAAACATCTCTAGGAGCATCAGCTGCAAGTTACCTATATCGAAGTTATTTTGAAATTTTACTAAACTATTCTCAAGATGCGAAAGAGTCTCATCTGCAATCATGTGGATATTACAATTTAAAAGATGTAGAGAAACATAGAACCAACGCCTCTAAATCTAAAAATAACACGTACGAATATTATGAACTTGTAAACGGTGATATATTCTCTCAGGAAAGATTTATTCGACCCTCAGTGGACGCCCGCATCAGGTTAACTTGATCTACACCTCAATTTGCCCTTAATGTTCAAAGCAGTGTTTTAGCCAAAACTACAGGTCCAAAACCTATCTTTAAATTACTGGATGCTTATCTTTATGTACGTAAAGTGAAATTATCTCCCATTAAACATATGTAAATCGAGAAATCTCTTTTGACCGATACTGCTAAATATCCAATCAAGAGAATTGAGACAAAAATTTTAACTTTACCCAAGGCTTATCGAGTATTAATATACCTAACATCGTCAATGGTAGTTTACCACAGAAAGTAATAATAGGAATTGTAGAACACGATGCTTATTCTGGAAAATATGGAAAGCCTACCTTTAAATTTCCCATTTCGAACTTAGAGGTATCAGTTTGCATGTGAATGGTCAACCATACGGTCGTGATTATGAGATGATATACGAAGGCTCCCATTCTCAATGTTCGCGTTCTTTTTACGATTTAATAGCCAATAATGTATCTTGCAGCGATAACGGTACAGGTATCGATCTCAAGACTTATTCAGAAAACAGTAATTTATATGCGTACGATCTCACAGCTGATCTTTCAGCTTGTAACGCTTATCATCTCAATATCCTAAGAAAAGGAACATTATGACTGAATCTCAAATTTGAACAAAGTTTAACATCCTCAATCTCAGTTCTCGTGTATTTGGAACATCCTCAAATCATCGAGATTGACAGAGTTCGAAATATAATCTTGAATTATTAAAGATGAATGAAGAAGAAATATTAAATGTCTTTAGAAACGAAAAAAGATTTTTGAATGTATTTGCCTGTAATGAACTTAGCTCTGTGAAATTAGACACAAATTTTGGACTTATCTTCAACACTTCTCCTCGGTATTTTTCAAGCAATGGACCTTGGATAGCAGTGTATATGAATAAAAATAATGTTATATATTTCCTTGACTCTCTGCATTTAGATTTTATGTTTAGTAATCATTATGTAACATTTTTTTTAAATATAATAATGTTCAATATGTTAAGACCTTATGTTTTCCTGTACAACCTATCAATTCTAATTTATGAGGTGTATACTGTATATATTTCATTATATGTTTTTTAAATAATGTTCCTTTTAATAAAATTGTAAATATATTTAATGTTAAAAATTTATGTGTCAACGATTATGTAGTTTGCACTTATGTTATAAGCGCTTTAAAATAAAAACTTGTTTTCTTTTCCTGCTTTTAACCAAGAATTTGTTCATACTAAAGAAAAATATGACATGAATCAATAGATTAATAGATCAATAGATCACTAGATCAATAGATCATAGATCATAGCTGGGTAGGAGGGTGGTTTGATTTACTGATTTACTGATTTAGGGTATGAAAAACATAACAATTTTAATAAAAATATGGCTTGAATCAATAGATCAATAGATCAATAGGTCATAGCTGGTAGGAAGGTGGTTGAATGGTGGTTTGATTTCCTGATTTACTGATTTAGGGTATGTAAAACATAGCAATTTTAATAAAAATATGACTTGAATCAATAGATCAATAGATTAATAGATCAATAGATCATATCTGGGTAGGAGGGATGGTTGGATGTTGGCTTGATTTATTGATTTACCGCTTTAGGGTATGTAAAAACGTAAAAATCTAACATTCTACTTATGACTTATGACGTCACTACATTTGGTGAATACAATTAAAAACACACTGCTATATATATATATATATATATATATATATATATATATATATATATATACTATATATATATATATATGTATATATATATATATATATATATACATATATCTATACATATATCATAATATATAACTAATATATATATGCTATATATATATATATATATATATATATATGTAGATTTAATAATGTATATACACATATATATACATACATATAGCATATATATATATATATATATATGCTACTCTATTTACTCTTTATCTTTCATCGCATATGTATAATATGCATATTATATATATGCATATATATATGTATAATATAATATATATATATATATATATATATATATATATATATATATATATATATATATATATATATAATTATATATATATATATATATATATATATATACAACAACCATATATATATATATATATATATATATATATATATATATATATATATATAACATATATATATATATATCTCTCACTCTATAC
>JABUQX010012479.1:0-5000 GCA_015478945.1 Trachelipus rathkii
ATATATAATATATAATATATATATATATATATATAATAGCAGTATATATATATATATATAATATATATAATTATAATATATATATAAATTATATATATATAATATATATAATATATATGTATATTTCTATATATTATATATATATATTATATAATTTATATATATATATATATATATAAATATATATATATATATATTATATATATATATATATATATATATATATTATATATATATATATAGTATATATATATCATATATATTAATATATATATATATATACTATATATATATATATATATAATATATATATAGTATAATATTTATTAAAGGAATATATGAAGTATTATAGGAAGCGCATCGATTCGAGCCTCTCGCAATCCGGATTCGGATTCCGGAATTCGAATCCGAGGGTGCTGGATTCGGATTCGGATTCGAATTCGAGCCTTTCCACACACACGGATTCGGATTCGGATTCGATCCAAGGTGCTAGACTCGGATTCGGATTCGATTCGAGCATTTTTTTACACATTACGGATTGGATTCGAGTCTCGTTCCGAACCGATTCCGAATCCGAGTCTATTCTTGTTTCTACAGGAATGTCAAAAAAATCATCAAAAATAATAAAAAAACGAAAACTTAGAATAAAATTGGATCACTATTTAGGAGCCAACCACAGGAGTGCTGTAGGAGCCAATCAAGATGCATATTTCTATTATTTTTGGCTAATCATAACGCCATAGAAGAAATAGTTACTCCTGAAACATTGAACAAACTAATAATTTATAGAGAATATGTTAATAAGGACAGGGTCCAATATTGGGCTCGTACTATGCCCAATTTTCACCCTCCTAAAATGGACATAAAATTCGGAATTATCAGCCGATTTTGAACCTATAAACACCAAACTGTAGTTTTTCTGACTAAAACAAATCATACTATATATATATATATATATATATATACTATATATATATATATATATATATATATATATATATATATATATAAGTATATATATTTTATTATATAGAATATAAACTATTAGTATATATATATATATATATATATATTATATATATATATATATACTATATTATAAAAATGCACCACCAGTACAGTAGAACACTCTTTCAGTACTCTGCTAAGGATCAAGACTTGGCTTCTAAGTACTATGGAAGATGACAGGTTAAACGGGCTGGCTATGATGAGTGTGCACAGAAAATTTGTTTGACAATTATGATTATTTTATTCAAACAGTACTTGATAAATTTGCCTTAAACCCAAGGAAATTACTTTTTTAATATCAATTTGCAACTGCTCTATATTGTGAATTTTCCATCATTGCATATTGTATTTGACATTCTATTGTTTTAATAAATATCTCTATTTTTAATATAATAACATTTAATTATCCATAAAAATGTTTCTAGTATTATGGTCTTCTTTTATATTTATATAATATATATAATATATATTATATATATATATATAATTATATAATATATATATATTATATATATATAATAATATATATATATATAGTATAATATATAATATATATAATATAATATATTTAATATATATAATATATATATATATAATATAATATTATATATATTATTATAATTATATATATAATATATATATATATATATATTATATATATAATATTATATAAGAGCTCTATAAAATTTTAAGCTGCCCCCCTAGCTTGGAAGCGGCGATGCCCAATATATATATATATATATATATATATATATAATATAATATATATATAATATAATATATATATATATATATATATATATATTATATCTAATATATATTATATATATTAATATATATATATATAGTATATATAATATATATATATATATTATATATTATATATAAATATTAATATATAATATATTATATATATATATATAGCTATATATATATAATATGTATATTAATAATTTCTATTAAACCTTTAACTGCTATAAAATTTATTTTTAATTCTTAAGCCTGCCTTTTAAATTTTGCAAAAGTTATTTTACAAAATATTTTACAATTTATTCCAATCGCTATCTCATAGGATTAACAATAGCAACATTCTATTAAAAAATTAAAATTAATTTTTTTTAAAGGGGAGGTGCAACTATTTATTAAGTTCAGTGCCCAATTTTCACCCCTTAAAAATGGACATAAAATTCGGGATTTTCAGCCGATTTTGACTACCTATAAACACCAAATTGTAGCTTTTTTTGCCCTCCAAAACGTTGTTTTCCTGGTGTTTTTCTGTGTCTGTAGTAATTCTTTCAGAATTTCGTTTTTTTCACAAAACCCATGTTTTTGACCATTTTTCGCATACAACTTCCAGAATTTTTTTTTCGAAATGACTTCAAACTGGTATGCATATATGGGACCATTACCTGCAAAAAGTCACGAAGTACTTTTCATTTTTTGATTTTGTGCTCAGCGTGTCCAATTTTTAAAACCATTTTTTTGGATTTTAAAATGAAAAATTGCGATAATTTTTTTCTTATTTGGGCGAAGTGATGAAATTTTTAGGGCATATATAATCGAGAGAGAATGCACAATTTTTTTCTTAAATAAATTTCTTGGTTATGCATTAGCTTGGATTTGTTATGTTAAAAAATTGTAAAGAAAAAAATTTCTTTGAAAATTTCTACCTCACGGAAAAATATTTGCTTGTTGTAATTTAACAAAAAAATTATCAAGTGAAAAAGATTCTTATATCTTTTTATATCAAGCCCTAATATATTCTGATGTTGATCGGATGAGTAGAAAAATATAAAAATATCAATTTTTCACTTTTCGAAAATTCAAACGTTTTGAAAAAGTGAAATATTGAGATGCATTTTTTTCTACCTGTCCGATCAACATCAAATTTTCACAGGGCTTGTATAGTCGGACGCAGACCATCTATTTTTTCATTAGATACTGTTTTTGTATACTCCAAACAGATTTTTTTTTTAAATATCAAAATTTTTTTTTTTTAAGATTGTTCCAAAACAAATCCAAAACTAATACATATACAAAAAAATTATCTAAGGTGAAAAAATGTGCATCTCTCTGAACTAAATACTCTGAAAATTTTATCCACTCGCCTCGAACAGGAAAAAAATTATCGCTTTTTCATTTTAAAATCCCCAAAAAGTGGGTTTTGAAATTGGACATACGCTGAGCACTAAACTCAAAACATCGAAAAGTACTTGCGTGATTTTGTAGATAATGGACGGCATTCTATGCAATATTCCAAGTTTGAAGTCATTTCGAAAAAATTCTGGGAGTTGATACGAAAAATGTCAAAACATGGGTTTTGGAAAAATTGAAAATCCTGAAACAGAGTACAGACACAGAAAAACACCAGAAAACAACGTTTTAGAGGGCAAAATAATCTACAGTTTGGTGTTTATAGGGTCAAAATTGGCTGATAATTCCGATTTTATGTCCATTTTATGGCCATAAATAGTTATAAATTTGCAATATTTAAGTTAATTAACTTTTTAACAATTTATAAAAAGGGCAAGCATAAAAAATAAAAATAATTTTATAGCAGATTAAGGTTAATAGAAAATTATTTAAAATATATATATATATATATATATAATACATATATATATATATATATTATATTATTATTAATTAGAAATAAATATAGTAATATATAATATAGATATATATAGATATAAATATAGTATATTTATAATTATATAATAGGCTAGCGCAGCTTCCAGAGCTAGGGGGGCAGCTTAAATTTTAATAGAGCTCTATATAAATAATAAATAAATAAATAATATTATGAAAATAAAAAAAAAAAAAAAAAAAAAAATTTTTTTTTTTTTTTTTTTATATTATATATATATTATATATATATATATATATATATATATATATATATATATCATTTATATATATATATACTATATATATATATATTTATTATATATATATAATATATATATATATATATATATATATATAATATATATATTATATATATATATATATATACTATATATATATATATATATTAATAATATATATTATTTATATTATATTATATATATTATATAATATAAATATATATATTATATATATATTATATATTAATTATAGATATTACTATATAATATTATATATCTACATAAAATAAAAGGTGCATTTACACACAAACATTAATGGATAATTATGTTTATTATTAAAATAAAATATTTTATTAAACAATAGAATGTCAAATACAATATGCAATGATGCGAAAATTCACTAATAAGAGAGTTGGCAAGAATTTAATAAAAAAGTAATTTCCTTGGGTTTAAGGCAAATTTATCAAGTACTGTTTGAATAAAATAATCAAAATTGTCAAACAAATTTTCTGTGCACACTCATCATAGCCAGCCCGTTTAACCTGTCATCTTCCATAGTACAGAAGCCAAGTCTTGATCCTTCGCAGAGTGCCTAAGAGTAGCTCTACTGTGTAAACTGGTTGTGCAGCTGAGCAGTAGTATCATCAAGCCTTTTTCCGTTCGACGGAAGAAAGGTTCTGTCTCCCTTTAGAACTTGGGAGCAACAAGATCTTTAGTTCTACTCTCAGTTTCTTGTCCTTAACCACAATTTATGTCACCAAGAAGTTCTAGCACTTCTTCTATGCCTTCTAAGGGTAGAAACTTAAATGAGGCTGTCCTTTCCTTATACTACGATTGTTATGAATAGGCATGCTCGGAAAGATGTAGTTTGTTAATGGCATAACAGGTTTATTTTCAGTGAAAACCCGTAATTCCAAAGAAGAGTTTATAGAATCCAATAACGGGAATTATTAAGGATCTTATCCAGAACACCGTAAGGAGATTGTTGCTGGATGTTGCGCGTGCTGCAGTGATGCTGCCCTACCAACAATTCGTGTTTAGTTCTATCATAGTCCCAGTTGCCCGGCGATTTGATTAGCTTCTTTAACCACTTCATCGGTGATTTTTTTTCATCTTTCCGATGGC
>JABUQX010012479.1:40000-120000 GCA_015478945.1 Trachelipus rathkii
TATACTTTTTTTGAAACAGTAGGAATTAATAACAAGTTTTGTTGGTTCTTTGTTATTAAACAGATTATAATTGTATATTAAGGAAGTTTATAAGGTTCTTTTTTTTGGTCTTTTTTCTTTTGAATATATTTTTGGCCGTGATTTTCTTTTCTTTTGTCCAGGATTACTGACAATTGTAGGGAAGAGGGAGGAGGAACAAATATTTCTCTCTTTTTGGAAATTTTCGCGGTCAATTGAAGCGAGGGAGGAATCCCAGAGGAACTTATAGAAGAACATAAGGAGAATTTTTGTATTTTCTTACTCCAGTTTGGAGAAATAAAGGGTATTTATATATATATATATATATATATATATATATATATATATATATATATATATATATATATATATATATATATATATATATATATATATATATATATATATATATATATATATACCCTCTCTCTATATATATATATAATATATATATATATATATATATATATATATATATATATATATATATATATATATATATATATATATATATATATATAGGCATTTTTTTTTGTGTTGGTTGTTAATATTTATTTTTTTTCTTTTGATTTATTTAACTAAATGGGACCTTCAGATAAGGAGCAAGCTGGTAAGGTCAATATGGAGGAAACTAAGCAGCCCACTGAGAAACTGAGCGCAATTGAGTACTTGGAAGGGTTCCAAGCTGCTATAGCGGAAGATGAAAACTTGGATACTGATCGAATGTTGACGGTATTAGAGGGAATATTTCAGGTGTTGAAAAGTAAGAAAGGACCCACACGTACAGAGGAGGAACCGATAGTCACAGCACAGAAGAGTGAGGTAACAGAAGTTACCCAGACAGAACAAAAGACTGATCCTAAAGGAGGTCTTAACATAAAAAATAGAGTGAGGATCGAGGATCAGGCTTACCAAAATTGGAGGCTGACCCGTGATCAAAGCACTAAACAGAAGGATATACCAAAGAAGATACCACGATATGAAACAGATGAGGAAAGTAGCTCAGAAAGGGCAACAAGTGACCCATTTGATGTAACAAATGAGCACAGTAGCAACAGGCCAAAGAGGAAAAATAAGAAAAAGAGGAGGAAGGCGGAAAGAAAATACACCTACGATGGAAATTCGACAGCGGAAGATGAAATAGAAGAAGTTGAGAGTGAAGTGGACCAGGGAGGAAAAAAATGGCTCAAGAGGTTAGTTGAATTGGAAGAGTCAGGTGTGGAACATACTAAAGCAGTGAGTAAGATATTTATCGTTTTGGCCGGTGAGATGGTGGAGGTGATGAAGTCATTTAGGAGAAGTAATATAAAGGCTGTGAAACCCTTAAAGTATGGGAAAGAAAAAGTTCAAAAGTTTGAGGCGTTTATAGAAGATTATGAACGATACGCAAAGGAACAATTAGGTAAAGACAAAAGTCGTTGGGCAGTAGAACTCAGAAATTTCTTAGAAGGTCCGGTATTAAGGACATACTATAGTATATACAGGGCTAAGGTCAAATATACCACCATAGTGGCTAGATTAAAAAGCTGGTGTAAGGAGGAAAAAGAAACCGAGCAGATAGATTTACAAAAAGAGTTTTGGAGGTTAGAGATGCGGAAAAATGAAAAAGTGGCTGAATTTGCGTTAAGGGTGCAAACCACTTACGAGGCAGCCACTAAAGAGGAAGATAGGGACAAACAAATACTAAAGAAACAATTTTTGAATTGTCTCCCGAAAAAGATGGCAAGGAGATTTAGAATAAGGATGGGAAATGAGAAAGAAAGCCTTAAAGTAAGATGGAAAGATGTACTGAATTGGGCCCAGGAGGAGGATGACCTGAATGACGGGATGATGATGAGGAGGAATCAAGGGATGAAGGGATACCAATATGGGCCACACTAAATGGAGAACAAAACACAAAAGGGACATACGCAGAAAAAGTGCGCTATGGAAAGCCAGTGTATCAGCAGAAACCAAATACAAGGGAATACACCAGGCAAAATAATGAAAGATATAATACTGAGGTAAAAAGATGTTACTGGTGCAACAGGGTAGGACATTTTAAAAGAGAATGTCGAAAATATAATGGGTGGTGCCTGGGATGTGGGAGTAATGAACATCGAACTGCGGAATGTGGATCAAGAAGAGGGCCCAGACAACAAGAACAAGGTTATAGAAGACAAGATCAACAGGATATGGGTGGCCAAAGGCAGAACGAGAGGAAACCCATTGAAAAGAAATGCTTTTTATGCAACCAAATGGGACATTGGAGGGATACTTGTCCACTTCAGGAAGAAATAAACGAATTAATAAGGGTACGAAAACAACCAAATTCGGGAAACGAGGTAGCTCCGCCGACCCCGGGAACGAGCAGGAGCGACACCCCCAAGTAAACCACTGTTTAAAAACCAGCCCGGCTATGCAAGTTGATACAGTATTGGATCCAGAAGCAGAGGAGTTTATAAGCAGGAAACCTCAGGAAAATAGGAATGCCTTACCACAACGAATACCCAAAGGAAGAGGAACAAGCACAGTGAATTCAACAACTGGCATATACCATGCCATAAGTAGGACAACCGTTGAAGGTAAGCAAGGCATTAATATTACTCCTTTGTTGAAATTTGTTATAAAATTAAATAATGTTGAAATGACAGCCATTATTGACTCAGGTTCACAGTATTGTATCATAGGCCAGGAACAGTTCAGAAGGATCCAGAATCCCGAAGTTTTTGAAAAAATAATGAGGTTACGAGGAGTAGGTGACCCTCAAATGGTTGTGGAATCCCACCAAACAGCAAGATTAAGGATTTCAATTGAGGACATCAATTATGGTACAGCAGATTTCATTGTGGTTGAAAGGCTAAAAGAAGGTACAATATTAGGAATGCCATTTTTGATACAGAATAAAATTAAAATTGACGTAGGGAATGGTTCACTCACAAGGCATGGTGACCAAGACACAAAGGAACAAGTCTACCTTTCAGAGAAGTCTGGGAATTGTGTAAGGACTGTAATATCCTTGCCAGTGTATACTACGGAAGAAGTGGAAATTACAAGAAATGATTGGGTTCCAGTAAAAGCTACTTGGACTTCAAACCAGATTAAGCCCAGAGAAGGAAGATATTATGATATGAAACCAGAAGAACTATTGATCGAAGGAGAAGAAAATAACCGAAGAGGGTATAATAAACGATTCAAATTATTACCAGGATTGGTAAAATGGAATACCAAAGAAGGTACTATATTAATCAGGAAACTTATACCAGGACAATTAAAATTTGGAAAAAGAGAAAAAATAGGAATAGCCCATCTGATATTGGATGAAGAGGACCTCCAAAAATATGACAATAGAGGATATACGATAAACACACTAGTACAAGGAACAGGAAGACAAGGAACCATTGAAGAGGAATGGACAAAGGAAAAATTAGGAAAAGAAATCACATTTATGGAGGAATTAACACAAGAACAACGAAAAGAAATAATAGAAGTATTATACAGGCAAAAAGGTGTATTTAGCAAGAATGACTCAGATGTGACAACAACGTCGATGACACCATATAGGATTCGGCTACACGATTATACCCCAATCTACCAAAGGGCAAGAAGATTTGACCAAAGGACAAATGAAGAAATTGAAAAACAGGTTCAAGAATTGTGTCTAAAGGATATTGTGGAGCCATGTGCCGCTGAATGGAGCTCCCCAGTGGTACCTGTTAGGAAGAAGGATGGGACACTTCGTCTATGCATAGACTATAGGCGCATAAACAAAGTAACAGAAGCAGATAGGTTCCCAATGGCCAACATTTCAGAAACAATCTTCTCGTGTCATGGGGTGGAATATTATTCTTGTTTGGACTTGGTCAAAGGATATTATCAGATGAAATTAGAAGAGGATAGTAAGGACTTCACTGCATTTTCTACCGTTAGTGGCCAATACAGATTCAAAAGGCTGAGTTTCGGGCTAAAAAATGGACCAGCAGCATTCCAGAGGGAGATGCAGAGGATATTAACAGGATTTAGCCGAGACAAGGTGGTGGTATATGTGGATGATGTCCTCCTGATATCAAAGGATTTTAAAGAACACCTACAGTTGATCGAACAGGTCCTACAACGGTTCTCCGAAGCCAATGTCAAAATTAAAATCAGCAAGTGCAGCTGGGTTCAAAAGGAAATTAAATTTTTAGGACATATTCTCAGTAGGACTGGAATAAGGAAGCTTCCAGAATTTATGGATCAGGTGGACAAGTTGGAAAGACCAAATAACATAGGAGAACTCAGGCGGTACCTAGGAATGATTAACTTCCAGCGTAAGTTTATTAAAAACTGTTCAGGAGTGGCAGCACCCCTTAGTGCTCTGACAGGAGGGAAAAGAAAGGATAAGATCGAATGGACAGAAGAAAGGATTCAGGCCTTCGAAAACTTAAAGAGACTGATGAAAGAATCTGTAGAGCTGGCATTTCCGGATTTCACAGAAGGTAGTCCAAAATTAGAGTTGTATGTAGACGCCAGTGGATTTGGTATGGGTGCAGGTCTATGTCAGCAACAAGGAAAGGAAAAAAGAGTAATAGCTTATAACTCTCATTCATTCGATGCGTGTGAAAGAAGAGCATCCACCATAGAGAGGGAATTGTTGGCTATCAGGTGGGGAATCAAGAGTTTCCGTCCGTTTTTGTTGGGTCAGGAGTTCATTTTATACACAGATCATCGTCCACTAGTGTACCTCCACACAATGAAGTTAGTAGACAGTAAGTTGGCTCGTGTCTTGGACGATTTAAGCGAGTACAGCTTCAAATCCATTATTTTCCGGGAAAAGAAAACATCTTTGCTGATACATGGTCTCGTTGTCAAAGGAAACAAGAGGAAGAAACCGATGTCATAAATCTAGAGGCCCTACCAAGAGGTTTAGAAGTAATAAGGGTGGTACCAGGAGGTGCTGATTCCTTGTTTATGAGCTTACAGGAAGTTTTAAAAAGGGAACAATTACAGAAGAAGGACCACCAAGAATTAAGGAAATTCCTACTAGAAGTTTTGATAAACAACAGGAAGATGTATGGGTTAGATAAACAACCCAAATCACTCAAATATTTAAAAACCATCAGTATTTCAGGAAGGGAACCAATCCCAGAGATATTACTGGCAGCTAGCGATGAGTTCAACTTGAAGATCTGGCTACATCACGGGACTTGTTGTTCAGTTGTATATATGGGACCCAAAGCAAGGAAACGAGAAGATTTAAAAAGCATTCATATTCAGGTATTAGGAGGTACCCATTTCAATCCATTAAGAGATAATGGTAGGTTCCAGATAAATAAGGATGACACGATAGTAGACGAATTAGCAATCGAAGATCAAGAGGTACCATCTGAGGAAGAAAATGAAGGATTCATGGACAGTGAAGGAAGTGAGGCAGAAAACTTATTAGAACACCCACCAGAAGAGGGACTAGGGGTAAATCTACTAATGAAGGAAAGAGGACACCAGTCTAGGTTAAGCTGCAACCACAAGTTATCAGGAGTTGCATGGCAAGACATTTCCATTGGTGAAACATCTAGGTGTGCCTTTTTAGATACAGGATCTGTTATTAGTTTGGTCCAGGAAGCTGTCATCAGGGAGTTAGAACTATTTGGACTTATTTTGAGGAAATGGAGTGTGGACATCACATTAAATGGAATCACCACCAAAATTGTTGAATGTACCACAGCAGTAGCTATCAGGATAGATACACGCTACAGGAAAACAGTATTACCATTGGTAGTTGTTAAGGATGGGTTCATTCCGGCATGTTTTCTTTTGGGAATGAATTACTTGGTGGAAACAGAAGCGATTCTGGATTTTGGTGAAGGCATCATCGCACACGGGGATGATGAGATCAGGTTAGTGATGGTTTTTTTGTTAATGTGTATAATGTAATAGCGTGTGATAATAATAGGATTGACAATATCATAACATTGAACGAAATAATGATATTACAGGAAAGATCTCAGGTGATAAAAGAATTGAAGAAGAAGGTTAAGAACAAAAAACAAATTCTTAAGACGGATGTGTCTTTAAAGGAATTTTATAGATATAAAGAAGATCTATTAATGAACGACGCTATATTAGTTAAAAGGATGAAGAACGGCAAGTTGTGTGCTGTAATAGGATTTAAACAAATGGTCAGCTTTTGTGTAGTAATTCACCGAAACATGGCACACATAGGACAAGGAAAACTAACAGACTTGATGGCAAGGTATGTATGGCATCCAAAAGGTCATACTATAATCCAGGAGGTGTGCAGGACATGTCCCACTTGTCAGTTAAATAAGGTAGATCATAAGGTAATATTCCCACCAGTTTGGAAAATCACAGTTGCTAATCCTTTCGAGTTAGTAGCAATTGATGTAATGGCTATGCCAAAAACAAGGAGAGGAAATGTTGCTTGTCTAGTGGCTGTGGACCACTGCAGCAAATGGGTCTCAGTCAGACCACTAAAGGACAAATCAGCCAGAAGTGTCACGGGAGCATTTGAAGATCAGATGTTACCAACATTCTTGAAGCCCCCATACAAGGTTTTAACAGATAATGGGGTGGAATTCAAAAGTAACAGGTTTAGGGACATGCTCAAAAGGTACAACATAGATCATATATTCAGCAGTCCTTATAAGCCATCTTCAAACGGGGCAGTAGAGCGCACAAACCGTACGTTTGCAGAGTTCCTGAAGAACATAGTGACAAAGGACCAGGAGTGGGATGATTGCTTACCCAGGGTGGTTATAATTTATAACAACACAAAACACTCAGAACTTGGAATGACACCAGCCGAAAAACTATTGCCTCAAACACATAAGGAGGGAAAGGTATTGCCGATCTCTATGGAAGAGCAAAGCAAATGGAAGGAAGGACATCCAAACTGGCTCCCCTATGCAGTAGGAGTTAAGGTCAAAAGGAAGATTATTTCGGCAGATCGGTCCTTAGAGAAAAAACTAGGTGAAAGATATGAAGGGCCATTCACGGTTGTCAAAGTAATAGCTGGTGGAATGACATATGATGTTGAGGGTCAAGGTAAAACTATGAGGGTCCACTACGCACATTTAAAAGTATGGGCAGACCCACCAGATTACCTCAGGCAGTATTTTGAGAATGAAGAAAATGAGGTCTATTCACAGCATGAACATAGGATTGAAATAACAACAGAGGATGAATTAGAGGAAGCACCAGCAGGTATTATATTTAGTACGTTCCCGGAGAAAGTAAAAAAGAAAAGAAGGGGTAGGACAGAAACCAAGGAAACATGGGACCTTTTACAATTGGCCATAGGTAAACCAAGCCATAAGAAGGATATAGGAATTCAAACGGAACATTTAGGAGAGGATAAGGAAACACAAACAGAGGTAGATCCTATGCCATCTCCTATAGACACTAGTGATCTATTGGATTGGGTGGATTCAGCACCAGAGGAAGCAACTTCAGATGCGGGATTTGATCTACAGAGTTTCGAAAGAGAGTTAAGGTTCCCTAATAACAGTTACACCATAGGTATAACCATTTCAGACGCTACTGAAGAGGAAGAGGAGGTTCTAGGTAGTATAACTCCGGTACATGATGAGGATATACAGGTAAATAATCATGTCACAAGTAATTTAAATATTCCTTTTTATAATTTCAGATCTATTCATGAGGAATTAAGGGAAGTTGGTGAGGATCCTGAACAATTGATGCTGGTTGATGGATCAGAAGGACAAGGAGGAACCCAACAAGGATCGGAGATTGAACATCGGCCAATGACACGGTCAAGAGGGTCAGCTCCAGATCTTCCGAATGTACAAAAAAGGGTATTGGAGTATGAAAGGAGGGCTGAGGAGAGAAGGGCGTCTAGTGGAAACTAGGTTAGTTTATTACTCTTGTTTTTATTATATTTGAACGTTTTTTTATTGTGTGTCTTATGGGATATTTTCCCTTCTTTAAAGATTGGGTTTCCAATCTTGAAGGGGTGAGTAGTGTCATGAGTCTGGTGACTCATGGCATCTATTTTGATAAACCTTCTAATTTATTTTACGAAGCAGAAAAGTGTTCAGGTTAAAGGAAAAGAACTCATTGTTTCTTAAAAGAAGTTCTGGTAAACAGTAATATCTGAGTTGTAAGGATTCATTGCAAATCGGATTACCAACTTTATAAGGATTGTTACTAGGCTGTTATTATCAGTTTTCCAAGGATCTAGTTACAAGCTGTAATTCCAGCTTTTTAAAGGACAAATTCTCCCAAATAATTGGTATGTATAGTAAATATAAAGCGATGGTTGTGATAGGTTAAGATCTGAAAGTAGGAATAGATTTATGATTTGCTGTTTAGAAATGACGAAATAACGTTTAAAGTTTGTTTAAAATATATCAGTGTTAAAGTAAAAAGTGTGGATAATTAGATACGGGTAAACTAGGGAATATTGTTAGAGATACGAGGAATTACCAAAGAATATTGTAAATTTGATATATGGGATCTTTTTGGTTTAAAGGACAGTGAAAACTGTATTAAGAATTGATATAATAAACGGAAAAGTGTTAGTGGAAAAATTAACATAGTAATCTATAGGAAGAAATAGTTAAAAGGATTTAAAGGAGGAATTGTGTATGTATATATATATATGTGTGTGTGTGTGTGTGCGTGTGTGTGTGGGTATTGATACGTACATGGTTAAAAGCACACATATAGGTATAATAAGGATCTTTTAAGAAATAAGAAGCTCACATTTGAGAAAAGAGGCGCACACACAATTTAGGTTACAATTGCGGACGAAGGTATAGGTTAAAAATCAGATTATATTTATTATTATTATTATTATTATTATTATTATTATTATTATTATTATTATTATTATTATTATTATTATTATTATTTATTATTATTTATTATTATTTATTATTATTTATTATTATTTATTATTATTATTTATTATTATTTATTATTATTATTATTATTTATTATTATTTATTATTATTTTTATTATTATTATTATTATTATTATTATTATTATTATTATTATTATTATTATTATTATTATTATTATTATTATTATTATTTTTATTATTATTTTATTATTATTATTATTATTATTATTATTATTATTATTATTATTATTATTATTATTATTATTATTATGTTTCGCCTCTATGTTTATTAGTGAAATTGGAGGTATGACTGGATGTACGCGGAAGTAAATAGTATATTTGTTGTTAATATGTTTGTTGTTAGGAATAGATGTGTTTATTTAGTAATACCGATTTAGGTATTATTATTATTATTATTATTATTATTATTATTATTATTATTATTATTATTATTATTATTATTATTATTATTATTATTATTATTATTATTATTATTGGTAACGGTTATTAATTGTTATTCCGATAGCGTGGATAACTATTGGCATTATTAAATTTATATTTTGCTATTAGTGAGCCAATAATTAATGGTTGGTTATTTTATGATTTTCAGGGAGACGAGTTTGGGGCCAGGATCAGACCCGAGTTTTGGAATCGAGTTCAAAGTTGAGTTTAGGACCAAACTTAGAAATTGGATTTTCGATTGGACTCAGACGCAAGGTTGAGTCTAAATAAGGTCACGGCTGGATATTAAGGCCAAGGCTGAAATTATTGATCAACTAAGTTGCCAGCCAAATTTGAAGGTCCAGGTTAACCCTAGGTTAGCTACTGAAGGCTAAAAACAGGCTGCGGAAGATTCCGAAGGTCGAAAGGTCACACAGGCCGTTTGTAAAATTGGATCAGTTTGTTCAAAGGAGTAGGGAGCATCTTCCGAAGGATCATTCGTCTGAATAACGACGTTTATAAAGGAAGTATTGCTCTTTTACCTTTTGTAAATGACTTTAACCGAATTTGTAAATAAATAAACATAACCCGGGGTTATATTGTACTGTATATATTTGTGTCGAAATAAATTGGTATATAACATTTAGCTTAGGTTAGTAATAGGTTATTTGTAAATTAAAGTTAAAAACAGCCATAGGTAGGTAGGAATAATATTGGAAAATACTTAATCATTCATATTATTATTATATATAAGAAAAACCAACTTTCGTGTCTTTTCAATCCCCTTTTGTTCTTATTTCACTGTAACAGGAAAAGTCCTCTGTAAAGGAACGCAACTTTGCCTCTCGCATTTAAAAAGAGACGTAGCAACAAAAATCCCATTGCAACGCAGGATCGAATTGTATCAACAATATATATATATATATATATATATATATATATATATATATATATATATATATATATATATATATATATATATATATATATATATATATATATATATATATATATATATATAATTATATGTATATGGGACATTAGAGTGTGAGTAGTGTAAATCCCTCTTCCAAATTTATATTAAAAGTGTGTGTGTAGGTGTGTGTGTGTAGGTATGTAGGTGTAGGTGTATGTGTATGAGCATGCATGTGTGCTTCAAATATTGAATTTTTTTTTTGCGCTAAAGATGTATTTTCTCGTAAGATGTAAAGAAAGATCAAATAAAACTCGAGATAAAAAAAAAATAGTATAAAACCAAGTGAAATAAAGTGAAGACGTCGATTGGAGAGAACAAACTTTCTTGAGGATGGACGAGAGCTACATTGACCTTATATTTATGGTACTCTTTAAATGGATTTCTTGAATGGTGCTTTTACTTAAAGTTTCAAACAACTTTTACATCTCTATTGAATTGTTTTGAAAAAGTAGGAAAGAGGATATGGAAAGCCTTTCTTTTATATCGAGGTAGATGGAGAGCTTAAGCTCGTTCGGAGAAATAAATACTGCTTTTTGTGAAAATCATCTACGAGTATATATAAGAAGGATCTCGTACTTACCCTAATAGCCGAAGTTACTTTGCTTATATATATATATATATATATATATATATATATATAGATATATATATATATATATATATATATATATATACTATATATAGTAAAGTTCTATATTTTTATATATATATATATATATATATATATATATATATATATATATATATATATATATATATCAGACTTCATCTGTTCCAGACCCAAGATTTGCTTCTTGATGGCACGGAATAATTAAGCTTGATGAAACATAATTTGTTTTTGGTTATTGTCAGTCATTGGGTATTCAAATAGTTCGGTAATTTTTTTAAAGTATCTGTAAAATACTTCGATCATATATGCTCCAAAATTGGAGGTTTTTTAGCCCTCCTAAACATTTTTCCTTTCTTTTGATTTGTGAAACAGATCTGATCATATTAATTCCTGAATTTCACGAGCAGCACATCCTAATTCTATTTTTTTTTCGCTCCTACAACATATGTATTTACTGTTGTTGATCTTTTCACAAGACTTAACTTAAAACTTTTCTTAATGTTTTATTTAACCGTCCTGATTCTTTAAGACCTTTTACATTTGCAAATTATGAATGAGTAAAGGTGTTATGCTCAGTCATTTAATACTTCACATATATCTTCTAATTCTTCAGACTATTCGAAATTTTCCAACTATTTGAATTTGAAATTAGAGCACATCTTTACATTTGTTCTCTTTCTGAAATCTTAATATTGATTTATTTCTATTTTCATCTCATCACTACCTAAATGATTCCATTAGTTTTCACGATAAGATTTTTCGAACAAACTTTGGAATTTTCTTTCTGCATCAACCCAGAGTAGTTAGTGTGAATTCCTACTCTTGTCCTTAACATTTTTAAAGATGAGCCAAAACTAGATATTTTTCTGTAATTTCTTGTTTTTTACTTAATACTGATAAACTTTCTCCTGTGTTCCATAGATCATTATCTTAGTACTATATCCTGTCCTATCTTTCATTATTATCCATTGGATAACAGACCGAGAAAACGACTAAGTCAAATAGTTTGTGGTTGGTGTAAATTCTTCGTACTGAGCAGTTCTCATAACTGAGACGATTCTCTTTGGCATGGGAGAATATACTCAATTTTCTTACTAGTAAACTAAAATTTATAAATCTAGGCAACTTTGACTTTTCATTCACAGGGATGCTACCTTCAAATTTCTAACTCGTGTCTCTTATATTTCATTCTGAAATTGTGCTAGATTTATTCCCGAATTACGAAAGAATACTTTCTCTTTAAAAAAACGTAGTAATCTTTCTGGTTCACTCTCTCTTTCAGCTCTTTTTGGCACTTTGTCAAAAGTCTTTCGTAACTTTGCTTCTTCCATTTTCTCTTCTCTTATCTATTCTTACGACTCTCCTATTGCCTAATTCGACTTAAGTTTATATTAACGTTGATACTTTTGTCTCCAATTTTATTATATATCATTCTTGTGCTATACCTCCTTCTGCACCCCTCTTCAACACATATCCATATATATTTTTTTTAATTTATTCTAGAAATATAAATTCCGCTCTCTCTCAGATTAAAACTGAAGTTAAATTAGGATTTTCAAAATTGTTTCCGAGCTTGCACCTTACATCGGCAAACCGTTTCTCCTCTAGTCTAAATCTATGGGGCATTCCTTTCTTACTGAAAACGTGTACCTACTCAGCTTGCTTCGAAGAAGGAGCAACTTTTTGACAGTCATCCTATCGCCCCATATTCAGTTCTTTTTAATGTTTTTTGATAAATAATCATCCTGGAACCTGGAAGGTGTGGAAACATTTTAAATTTATTACTTATTCCCTGATTAGCAATATATAATCCTTAAAGAACTTCAATAGAATATTTTTGTTTCTTCTTCTTTTGCCTCTTGGTTGAATGATTAGCATTCATCATTTCGGCGAATCTTCATTGTTGCTCTGAATATGTCAAAATATTTCGTAGAGTCTGATACAAATCTTTGATCTTCAGATTTTCCTCTTTTGACTACAGTCCGTCTCTTTGTAACCTTATTCATTCAGGCAAATTAAAAATATTTAAAACTGAGGTTATACCTTTTAATTTCTATAAAACGTAAATATTGTACGTAATTTATGATCTCCAAAAATTGTTGCTGAATTCTTTTTTTAAATTTGCTTCTGTTTCCCCCACAAGATATTTCAGTTATATGATTTTTTTTTAGATTTATTTAAAATAATGTATCCTTCGCTGTTTTTGTAATATATACAATTATTCTTTTTATTATTCTTTTTTTTTTTGTTTCTTCCTCTAATAGTATAGATTAATTCGTATAACTGACGTTGTTTCAGTGATTGGTGATTTGAAATATTTCCTTCTCAATTGTTGCTTTTCCTCTCCATAAGTATTTAATATCTTTTATTGACAAAGTTTCAAACAATTTTCATGCTATGATGCGGGAAAGGGAAAAGTTGTCTACTTTTTAGGTGAGTAGGAGGCTGTATGTGTGTTAGTTACGTCTTCCAGTACAGTAATCCAATTGCTAATTATTAAGGTGCCTCTATCATCTTAAATCATTTTCTGCCTCTCCATTAAAATGAGGTGTTATTATATATTATTTCGGTATATACAATGATTTTATAGATAGAATCTCATATATATTTTGGAAGGCATACTTTTACATAACAGCTCTTGCTAGGCGTCTCAGTGTCTAAATGGTCTACGGTGATATTAATGATATCTCATATATAGGGTATAAGCTATTGGGTTATATATTATATATATTATATCATATATTATATATATATATATATGATATATTAATTATCAATAATATATTTATTATTTAGTGAGTAGTACTTTATACACATGGAATTTGATTTAGAAATTGTTACATAATTATAATTTAATGTTAACTAAATAATTTAATTAATTAATAGTTATAGATTAGGGAAATAGCGAAGTGAATTTTAATTAAATCCAATTTAAATGTTATTAGCTCATTATTTAAGTACCTTTTAAGGAGGTTGAGATTATTATTTTTAAAAGTTATTATTAATTATTTAAAAAACAATTATTGTCTATAGTACTTAAAATATATTAATTAGTTATTTAAATTATAGATATAAAATTTATATTTCTTTATTATAACCAATAAGTAAACTATAATTAAGTTAAACTATATTTTAGATAATTTTTTTTAAAACGGTGCCAGTGCACAAGCTACTGATACGGAACTTTTTATTGTATTCACCGCTTCAATCCGTATTCAGCTCAAAGTCCGGCCTATTTCCTGATTCAGACCCTGGGCGCACTCGCCTAGTCCCGCACCATTTCTGTAGTGTCGCTCGCGAGTCGGACTAGCGGTAACTATTTATAAGAGCGGATATATATAATATAAGTTGCTTACGTTCTGATATATATTATTATATAATATATATTAATATATATTTAATATATATATAATTAATAATTATATATATTAATATATATTATATATATATTATTAGCTATTACGACTGGGTTTATTTATATATATATAATTTATATTATATATATTATATACTATATTATAATATATTTATAATAATATTATATATATTATAATTATATATAATATAATAGATATATATATAGTTATATAATATATAATATATGATATATATCATAAGTGCTGGGAAATCTCCGATCCTTACTTTGATTGTTGTGACCCCTTAGCTTTAAAACTGTCATTGTGAAACACAGTCTCAAATGACTTTCTGTTACTCAGGGACTTAAATGCCTTACAAGATCAAAGAATTTCTTTGGTATAAGTAGATTAAGGGTCCATGTTAGCGCTGGATGTATACATTAAAGATAAGGGCATAACTGTAGAGGTGCTGGCGCTCCTCAAAAAAAAGGCCGGCATACCTTGATTATTAATCACAGCATTTACCTTTCGGTATTACCGATTTTAATGTAAACTATTTACTGTTATTCATGAGTAGATGTATGAGTTATAATAATAGAGTCGACTCGCTTTATGAGATCATATATAGAAGTAAATAGAGAGTAATTAAGTGAAGCCTTTGACGCTCATCAATAATGGACGAGTACTTACATTTTATATTAGGTTATACCTGTATATCTCAAATTATCTAGTATGGAGTGTATCTATTCCTTGAATATTATGTTGATCTTGTTTTATCATAAAATCCTTGATCAATATTTTAATATTAAAATAAATTGAATTAACTGTTTAAGATAAATAAAATAATAAGTAAGGAAACAAGAACTTTCCTTGTAATATAACTATAATCAATGTTAATAATATTATATATATGGTGTTATTTTTACACAGAGATAATCTTACGTAATTTAATAGAATAATTATTATTCTATAGTAATGATTATTATATATAATATTATCATAATATATTAATATATTATAATTAATTATATAAGTCTATAGATGAGTATAATATATTAGGTTCTTCATCTTTGACACTAGCTTTAGTTAAATCAATAAATGTTTATTTTATATATTCATATATATTATTTAAATATTAATGGTACTATTACCTTAATTATAAGGAGTTTTAGTAATTCGTATTTGAAAGATTTCCAACGAAGAGTTTTGGGCTATAATTTAATTAAAAACAATAATAGTCTAATAATGTACTTTAATAAATATAGATATATTATATTAATTTAGTTAAAATCTTAAATAATTAAAAATATATTTATATATAATTATCTCATATATTATATATTTTATATTTATATATCTCACATAGAAGGTGATTCGCTCTGTTATAATGGAATAAGATATAACGTCAGTTAATTACTTCTATATTCACTTTTATCAAAAAGAGTATGCGAGCGGCCCTTAAACATTTAAGCGTTATCGAGCGGAACTTTTTTTTGTTGATAAGCAGTGTAGCGGAAACGTGTAGCAGATTAGATCGTCCGTTAACCGTCCTGTGCCCTATTTTTTTTTTCTCTTTACATCTTTCTTCTTCCTTTCCTCTTATCTGTCATTTTTCTCTATTTTTGGATTCAAGTCCCCGTACTCCTCCTGAGGTGCAGGAACGGGCCATCAATTACAGCGAGGAGGGTAACTTAAAGAGTTAGGCACGCCAGGAATTTACATCCAGTGCCGCATCAGCTCGCAAATTGTATACGCTGATAATGTAAACATAGTACTAGGCAGGCTTTTAATTGAAGGAGAGTGATTAAAATTCAGCAGGTAAATAGATATCAGATAAGGAATTAGTGAAGTAAGAAGTTATCCATCAGAACAGTTACTGAGTGGAAGGAAATAAAGAGAATAACCGCAGGCAATATAACTAGGCATGGAGTTACAATATTTCATATTAACAAATAATGTAGTGACGCAGATTAACTAGACACCCTATATGTGCTCTATAGGGCGTTGTAAAGGGTGGTGTGTATACGCGAAATCAGTGATAAGTATCCTTAATCGAACATACTTTGACTATGATACTGTCATAGTAATTAACTTATGTAAGAGTGGATTCAGTAGTGAACTGGGAAAGTACTAACAAGTTATAGACTTATTGGTTCTTGTGACTTCGACTCCTTCCAAAAGCCGTGGATGAATAACCAGAGCCCCTATATATATACCTATAGATATATGAGAAAGTACTCTATACAAGGCGGATGTGACCTTGTATAGCATTGAGGCTAGCTCAGCGCTTTAGAGAAAATTGAAGTCTAGATGAAAAAATGTGTGAACTTCAGCTTGCAGTGAATACTTTATTCTGCAAAAGAAAAATTACTTCTACGCCCTTTCGCTCATTTATTTGAGTCCGCACCCAAGCATTACTCTCGTAATGCTTCTCGATGGAAAAGTAAGTTTTATAGATGGAGGTGAAGATTTTTCTCAGAAGAGATATAATTTTTTTTCTTTTAGTTAAGGTTCGGAAGGCATGTATTTAGCTTTCGAGAACTCAGGGTAGTGAAGAAGGCGCGTGATGCAAAGCGTCCTAAGAAGATAGGAAATTTTCTTATAGAAAGCTTGATAATCTTATTGAGATTTGGGATAGAAGCTGGTATTATTATTATATGATGTAATTTCTAATGGGTTAGAGCTGACCCCATCCTCGCCCCATGTTTTTTCTTACTCTGAAGCAAAGACTCGTGAGACTGATATGCAAATATCTTTTATTTCAATGAGGCTAAGCTTATATATATACTTACTAGATGGTAAGCCTCTATTGTAAAATGAGTTTGGAGAAGTTGGGAGGAACTAGATTCTGTCCTGATAAGCTAGTGACTTGTTGCATGGTGTGAAATGCAATTAAACTAATTAGATAGACTAGATAGTTCGAGAGACAAGTGTGGATATAGATGAGACGAACTCACTGTTTAAGGAACTTACACGATACCAGAGAAGAAGTAGGGTTCGCTCTCCACCTAAACCTTAAGCCGAATGTGTTTAGCGATCTTGATAGAAATTGCTAGACATAAAGTATGACTCAAATAGAGAAGGAGGAAGGTAGGGCAGCTTGTATATTAGAGAAGCAATGATGCGTTGCCAATTACCAGTCTCTCAATATGCTTACTGGATAATATGATTTATTAGCGTCACACTTATCGCCAGTCTTACTAGATAGTATTCTTTTAAAAGTGAGCGGAAAACCATAATCGGTATAATTAGGATATAGTATATCGCCAGTATGACTCTTGACTCCCTATAAGTCTATAATACGTATTAGCTCTGATCGAGATAGAAGTGAGAATGATGATATTACAGATAGGTTTTCTAAGATGTGGAGTGAGTGAGATAAAGCGCGTTTTCTCAATAAGATTCTTGGATATAGATATACAGGTGAGAAGCTACTTTATAGGGTACTTTAGATAGTTGAAGGTGCAGATAATGCGGTGACTTCTTATTTCGGAATTTGTATATTGGACATTTTGTGCGTGTCTATCCAACATACTGAAGGAAAGTGCTTAGTATATATAAGACATGAGTAAATAATAGTATATTGAATACAGATCTAATATATATCTTTAAACTATTTGAACTTTTTTTCCAGAGATGGCGTAGTACGATTTGCACAGGTATTCCTCTTCGACTAATCGGGCATTTTTCCCAACCCCTGTGGTGATACCTACTCTTTATATTAGTGCCCGCTTTTAAGAAAGATATAAATAATTAAAAACATTTTGAGCTCAATTTGAGAGGAGCGTTTATGAGAAATCATATATGAATAATAATATTACAAGATTGATATCTCTTTATCGAAACGAATCTTAATACATTTAAATCTTTGATAAGGAAAATATTTTATAAACTCGTTGTGTAATTTTGTTATTTTAAAATTTTTTTAAGGATTGTTTGGGGGGGGGAAAAATTTTTTTAAAACGGGGAATACTTGTTGTTAACTAGACCGGTTGGAGAGTTTTCTTTCGAATCTGGTGAAAGCGTTAAATATAACGTTACTCAACGAACAATTTAACGAGAAATAGGGTTAATGATATATACGGAGTTGACCTTTAGCGTTGAATGCTCACCTAGCCTATGTATTAATCTTATTTATGATATAATAATTCATGAATTTTAAGCTATGCTAATTTTTTTAAATATAATTAAATAAATTATACCTAAATTATATATCTAGTAATGTTAATGATTTAAAATATATATAAAATATATAATAAGATTTAGTAGTTTAATGTCGCATATTATATATATATATAATATATTATATTTATTTTATTTTTTTTTATATATATATTATAGTGATTTTGGAGGTGTAATTAATCTCTCAATTATAATTACTTTCATTTTATTTTACTGATGTTCATAGTGATGTATATTTATAATATATATATTATATATATATAGTGAGTCCTGTAAAGAAAACCTAGGATAATTGTTGATTATATAACTCATATTATAAATATATCACAATATAAACTCAGGACAATAAAAATATCAAAATCCATTATATTAATCGCATCATTCGAGATGATCTCTAGAAGTCTCTCTACGTAGAGGCGAATCTGGAAAGAGAGTTTGAGTTAATCGAGACTTACCGAGAGATTGAGGCCGTGGTGTGTAACAGATTAGGATTTTGAGTGGAGCATAAGAAGTGAAGGTTGAAGTAAAGCGTGCTAGGTAGATAGCGGATGTGAGGAGCTCAGTCAGTGTGAAGTGATATCGTATTATCTCACTCACCCCGTAACAATTCGGGTAGAAACAGACTGAAACATTATTAACTACGGCTGTACTCGAGTTTATAAACTAGTGGTATAAGAATGTGTATACTCGGTAATGGATCCTGTCGCGCGAACGCGGCGGAAATAACTGCTCCGCGTAAGTATGTAGCGAAAGTTGTTAGAATCGCTTGCACCGAACAGACGTAGGCTGGCATAGGGCGATTAAATAAGAGTTGCTAGATGTAAAGCGCGTTAAGCTATGCTCTCGCGTGCAGGCGACTATGTCTTACATGTGAGGGTACTGTGGTTTACTTGTGTTTAATGATATTTTTGTAGTTGAAGTATATCTTGGTACTGAGCTGCTCTAAGATGATGAAGAATTCAAGCCTTAAATAATACCTGTGTTTAAAGGAATAGTGTGTATACCGATAGAGGATGATAAGTAATAGAGTTCGTGTGAGGCTTGATACTGTGTTCTTGTCAAATAAAGGTGATTTCCTGATATAGTATATAGTGTATTTGATGTTTTTGTTTTGTTGGTGTTCGACGCCAGGTAGGAGACTCTCAATTCTACAGGTTCTATAAATGAATAGATTGATATACTCTGTTGAGATGGGTTTGGTCATTGTTGGATCAATAGCTGAAGTTCTGCTTGGTTCTCAGTGACTTTTCGAACTCAAGTACCTGAGTGGTCTACTGTTGTAGAGTTCTTCTGCAGGAAGTACTTAACAGTGGCTAATTGAATTTACACGCAATCTTCCCAAACTCGGCTCAGTGCCTCATAATACGTGACTTCCTGATCGAGAAGGAATACTGCTGTGTTGTGAAGAGGCGAGAAGAAGTGTCTAACAGATGGTTAGTTTAATGTAAAATCTAGCAGGTTTGTAAGGGGTCAAGGCTAAATTGACAGTTGTCTTACAGGTAGTTTTTAGCAGATGTTTTACAGTCACTTTCTAGAAGATGTCTTACTGATAATTTGTAATAGATCTCTTACAGGAAATTTCTAGATTTCTTACTGGTAATTTCTAATAGATGTTTTACAGATACTTTTTAAAGGATATGTCTAAATATACTCCCTCTTTATTGTAATACATTTCCCTCGTATTATTTGGCTTCTATTTAACCATTTGTAAGGTATTACGGTATTGTTTCATTTTATTAGAGAAGTAATCTTCAACAGAATTCTTCAACAGCTTGCGTCTTTAACACCTTCCCTTATATTCTGAATGAAGCTGAATTTCAACAAGCATATATATTTATTGAGAAAAATAATCATATTAACAATAAATTAAAATAATAACATCATTTCTGTTTTTAGGAAATATCTGACTGATGAAATTAAACTATTTTCTCGATATTGATAATTTTGAATTTTGATGGACAAGAACTTTATGAAAAGCTTTTGAAAAAAGGTTGGTAGTCATCTCTCTGGTTATAATGGTTAAAGATTTCGCCCAAATTTTTTTTGGGGCATTTGTTATCATGGATATTACATCTAAACTATGTTATGTAGTATAAATATTCATGGAATTAAGTCACATTTTCCATTTTTCAAAGGTTAATACATGAATTCTCCCCTTCTATTATATAGCTTTGCAGAAGACATTGATTTATCTACTCTTGCTATCTCAATCATGATTAAATTGCTTATGAGAATAAATTTTAATAATTATATTATATAATATAAATACTTCCTGATACATTCCTCTATACCAGACTCCACACGGATTCAAAATCAAAATTCTACAACCACAGTGACCTCATCACTATCCCTACAAATACATCATTAATTAGGCTCAACCAATCACCTTCACACGATCTCATATAATGTACTCACAGCAATAGACATAACAAAGCATCGACACCGTCCCCCACACATCCTTATTCAATAAATCCTCCACTCTCACCCCTTAGAAAATATAATGAACAATAATTAAATGGCTTTCCGAATTTTCCTCACCATAATCGTGAGTTTATGCTAATAAAGTTCATTATATAAAAAACTCTCCCATCTAATCAATATATTACATAACAGCGTCCCAACAGGGAGCCATTCTCTCTCCATTTTTATTCATAACTTTTTCAAACTTCACTATAATCTGCCCACCCCAACCCACAAACTTATTACTTATGCAGACCGAATCAGACTTATAATTTCCACATACCCAGGCTGAAAAACACCGCCACACAACTAATACCATAAAGAATATTCTAATACTCATACCTATATAGTAAATGGTTAATATTCTCAACGTGAAATGATCCAGCATCCTCCCATTAAGTTACCTTCCTAATCAACCCTGTTTATACCAATAATCTGGACACGTCTATCTCAATCCTCCTACCATCCCATAATGACCTTGACAACAACCTCCTTCCATTAAACTAAACCCCCAAAAGAATACGCTTACCTACGACAACTCATATCTTCACGCTCTCCCCCTACATCGACCAAAATCACTTTTACGCTACTCGAACGAAAAACTAATATATCTAGCGCCCACTTCACTTTATCTCTCTCATCCAACTATCTCTTATTTTCTCTCTCTCATACCGATAGATAGTTGTATCTATAAAGAGTTTTTGGACATTATTTTTTTTAAGAAAGTCATTTGAATGTTGGGAAGGGGTTCGGAGGGTGTTTAGTTTTCGTTGAGGTGTGGGGAAGTGATTTGGTCGATGTAGGGTCTGAGAACGTCATATGAGTGTAACGTTTTCGATTATCGCGCTCTTCTCCATAAAATTTTTCTTTGAAGTGGGTTTGTTTTTAGAGAGTGGAAGATAGTTTTTTATAAGTTGAAATAAACCATCACCTGGGACGGGCATGCATAGAAATTCAGGAGTTTAAGATATGTGATGGGTATGGATGGGCTTAGTGCTACTTAGATGACCACAGGTCGAGTAGTTAAAAAGGGGTGATGGAGGGGAGATTCTCTATAAGGATTGTGGGGATGTCATGGCACTTCCTGCTTTGTGTGCTCAGAATATAAACTCTAATATATAATGACATAATAGATGTAAGTGTATGGTCAGTATCTTGAGGCTCATGTTTTTTGCTTCGCTCAGATATATAACGTAATAGTCAGAGTTGTTTGGTGAGGTGAGGCTGTGCTGGGGCCTTGCTATTACGTTTAAGAGAATATAAGAGAATCGATTTTTGGGTTAATGTGTGATTTTGCGCAGTATGAAAAAGGAACAATAATTGATAATTAACATAGCTGCGCATTGACTGTGACATATAGACACACACGCTAAGTGAGAGACACGACAACATAGCTGCTCGATATATGATTACGCATTAATGAAGAAGAAGTTGATTTATATATAAATAAGGTACTTTTGCAGTGACACCATTGTGTATAGGTAAATTGTTCGAATAAGCCAATTTTTATATGTCCATATTTTCATATAGGGAAAGATGGAATACATTATATAAATATTGTGTGATTACAGCGGATGATTTGTGTGTAGGGGATAACAGAGAATCCTGAATCTAAATCGTTCTTTTAAAAAATGATTACTCTGCATGCATATTGTATTAAAATTGTTCTCTTTATTGGCTTTTGTTTTGTACGTATATCATGATTCTCTCGAGGAAATGGTGGATAAAGGTTGTGTAGAAGACACAATTACTTAATGAAAAAATATTGATTTTGTATCTGTGCCGGAGATTAGTTCTGCAAAAGGCACCTGATGATTCATATGAATGATTGCTGTACTATTGATCAATTTCCTGCTCTAGTGTGGTCATAGTTTCTCTTTGGTTAAATAGAGTACTGTATGTGTTTTTATAGAGTAATTTATATTGTTAATTTATCTGTCTAGACTTCAATCATTTTCTGAGTGTGCTTTGTTCTCTAAAGTCAGAAAGAAAATTTGTCGAGCTTTATCGCATTTATAGATAATTGTGATGTTTGCGGAGGGAAGAGTTCGTGGGGATCATTTATGTTGGTATGGAGTGTTACTATTATTATATATATTATATATATTATTATGTTGATAGGTTAGGGATTATGTATTCTTGTTTCCAGATTGGTATGGGAATGTTAGTTAAGTTGCAAAGATTTGTTGAAGATGTTTGTGATTAGGAGGATTGCTTTTTCTCTGAGAATAAGTTGTTTATTATATTGTTGAAGTTGTAGGATATGGAGTCTGGGCCTGATGCTGTTTAAATTTTTTTGAGGGTTTTAATGGTTTCTGCTATCATGAATGTTGGGAATGGGGTAGGGGTTTGTGGTCTAATTTGAGTTTTCTGAATTTGTTCTTGAATTTACTATATATATCTGGGGTGTGGATTGGTACGGGAGATGTTAGCTAATGTATTTTATGGAAGCGCAAGCAGTTGTTGCATAGTTTAGTAAGGGATGGATATATTGTATTGTCCTGAATTTGATATATAAGGGGAAAGTATTGTTATTAATTTTTTGTTGGATTTATAATTTTTTTGATGATATTTGCCAGGTATTTCATTAAGTGCTATATGCGCTCGAAGAATGTTTTGTTATATTTGAGTATAATTCCAGTAAATAAACTATATTATGTATTTGTGGTTTGATTAATCTCAGTTAAATGGAGAATAATAGTGATAATTTAATTTTTTTGGGTGTTAGTTTATGTGTTCTATGTTATTTGGTGTTAGAAATGTGTTGTGATATTTAAGGATTGAGTTTCTGGATGGGAGTTCTTTTTGGATTTTAATGAGTTGAGCTAGTTATATGGGGTTGTTATAGATTTTCATGTGCCTTTGTAATTTTAGGTTTTTAATATAAAGAGTTTTAGCTCATTTTGATGATTGTTTAGTATGTTTATAATGTGAGTGATGTGGATAAAGTGTGAAGGGATGTTGTTTCTTGGATTTTTGTATTTGATTCATGTTTATAAGTGTGTTATTCGATTATAGTTTATAAGATATGCGGGGCCATGTTTGCTTTTTTTACGTTTAAGTGTTATAGTATAAGTTTAGTTTTTTTTAGAGTGTGAGGATTGTATTGGGTAGTAGTTTTATAAATATAATAGAAATAGAATGGTGGTTTCTACGTAAAATTTGATATTAGTCAATGATAATATTAATTATATGTTTTCCCTATAGTTTTGTGTGAAGTGGTTAGTAATAGAGTAAGGTAGGGAACAGAATATTTACATCTAGTAGGGTAAGTAGGGATTGGTTGACTTGGGAGGGTATTTCGGAATTAGGGTAGAGGTTTTAGGAGTAGTGATATTTAGGGATTCTAATCGATTATAGAGATTGGTGTGACCCGTGGATATAGTGTCGGAGCTGATAAGTCTTGTATATACCAGGCAGTGTGGTGTGCATTTAAGTCGCCTTACGGAAAATTGTTTGTGAGATAAAATTTATTAGTTAAGGTGGCTGTATAGGTGTTTGAGTTGTTTGTAGGGTGGGAGGGATTTGGGAGGTGGTTTATATATTGCATACTAATAGAGTAGGCACAAATGTTAGAGATTGAAGTAATGTATATTAGTAGTGGCTTAGTTCAGGGAGGATGAAACAGGATTGGGATTTATATTAAGTTATATTATGCGTTTTAAGGTAATAAAGTGGAATATATGGTGTCGGAATAAGTTATTGTGTTGTGGGTTATATAGTAAATAGTTGTTATGATCAAGTGTTTAAGAGGGAGTGTGATTGTGATTATAGTGTGGTGAATGATAAGGAGTTGATAGTGATAAAATTGATTGGGCACGTCATATATGACCAGCGCAATTATATAAGATTTTTAGAATGTGAGAGAGTGAGAGGATAGTCTTTGGTGAATTGAGAAGTAGGAGAGGAGAGTGTGAATTCTATGTTATGACTGGTGCTTCTCAGTTGATAGATGTTGTTATGAACTATCTGGTTTAGGACAATTGTTAGTTTCTTTGACGTGTATCATTGTGTAGTAGACCACAAATTGTAATACAGTGTTAGATGTGTAATTTGTATAATTGGAGATAGTGCTTCAGATGGTTCGTGTGTTGAGCGACCCAAGGGGGGATTGGTTGAAGTAATAGTGGGGAGGTAGTTATTAACTTGCTCACGCGAGAAGCCGGAGTTATTTCTGGAGGTTTTGGAATTGGGAGTGACGCGACAGAGTCCAGGTGTGAATCTATTGAAGGAGAACTTTCAGCGCATGAATTGTTCTCAATTTTTGATTACCGACTAGTGTGGTCAATTTATATGGTATATAGTGCAATATATATCTAAGTGAGGACCTGTGAGGTTTTTTCTCTAATACTAATATCTACTCCTAGATATATCCGTGAAAGGAGTAAAGCAGATCCCTTAATCACCTAAGAAAAAGAAATAGCTTAGAAGAGACAGAATGGAGACATTAGTTGAAAGTGAGTTTAAGCTATCAGATATAAAATACACAAAGTTATATTAACGTACCAGTGGGCCGGCGTCAACCTCTGCCCTATTACGGCAAAACCCTCTATTTGAATTAGGAGGGGGGGAAGTTTGTAGATAGCTCTCTGTATGCTCATTTCTCACTGTGGCATGATAAATGTATCACGTATTTTTAAAGGTTACAAAATCCGAAACTACAGAGTAAGACGACTAATGATAAGATAATAAATCCGAAAGTTAATTCAGTCATACTAAACTGTAGTGAATGGACGACATCTACATTCTGAAAAATAACTCATAATAATAATTTAATAATATAATAATTAATATAATTAATAATAATAATTAATGATTTAATAATAATAATAATAATAAATAATAATAATAATAATAAATAATATATAAATATAAATTATAAATTATGTAATTATATATAAATATAATATAATAAATAATATAATATTATATAAAATAATAAATAATAATTATATAAATAATTAAAATATATAAATAAAAATAATTAATAATAATTAAAGATAATATAATAATTAAAATATAATGTGTATATAATTTTAATATCAATATCTTATATAATTTTAATTAAGTATAATTATACCTATTTTTAATAAATATACTTAATATATTATTTTATATTATTAATTATATTATTTTTATTAATAATAATAATTAGAATTATCACTTTAAGTATTCATTATTATTGTTTTAAAAAATTATTATCAAATTAACTATATATATAAAATATAAAAATATTCAATAAAAATGATAATATATTTAATAAAATAGTCCATACATATTTAATGCCTTAGAATATATTTCTTTATATAAATAACTCATGCATACTCCGCTGTTACTCATTTCATACACTCCTATCTGAAGTATTGTGACTCGTCTTCTTATTTCATATTTTGTTATAACTACGAGGTTCCAGGAAACCACTTTAATAATCGGAGATGAGGTGAAAACAGTCATTAATAATTTCGAGAAACAGGGTTTTCGTGTTGACTACTGTGCATTTATACATACTGACTGCTCTATCTTCTATTTATCAATACTCAATATGAGAGCAGCATCCGTAAACTAAGCTCCCATAGCGTGCAATTATATCTATTCGCTCCCTCGGACAGAGTGTAGCGCGTATTAGTTGAGACGCATAGTCAATATGATTTCTGAGTCTCGCTCATTTTTCTACTGACAACAGTACTAATCAAACGCCTCTTATAGAGGTCCGCTCATTATGACTTCAAAGACTGCATAACACGAGGGTTCCAGAACCCCTTTAGAGACGCTCATATAAATTTTCAGACTTTATGTCTCGCCGCTAAATATTTTTATCGTTGAATCCTCCAGTATTAATATCTTAATCAGAGTGCCTTTAAATATCAATTAATGCACATTTTTTTTTTTATTTCTATGTAGAAGTAGTTAGAATTGAAATTTAGAATAACTTATGAATAACATGGGTGGATGGAACTTGTTTCCCCAATCTTCAACCGTAATGTTTTTTTTTCTCATACTTGGCTTGTTAAATTGCAGATAATATGGTGCCAACTTCCTACTTAACAGTATTAAATTAAGTTTCCGCAGTATTCTCGTAGAGTATATTTGTTAATCTTATGTCAGATTTCATATATGATATTTATTACAGATATATGGACAAAGTTATTAAATATTTATCAAATCAATTGAATTTATTTCTTATTAATCTAACCAAAAGTCTGTTGGCTCTTAACCTTTATAGTATGCATAATAAAAAATTTGGCTGTTATACTCCATTGTAATTTATATATAATTTTGGACATGTTTTTGATTTTAAAAGAAAAAAGAATAAAACATCTGTTGAGTATTTGAGTTAAACTTTATTTAAATTAATACTTCAGATAATTAATGTTATATTATTAACATCTGTGTATGAATGCTCATTAAACCAATTTGATGATATACAACTTATATTTTTTTGAACACATATTTAATTTTATTAATTTTAAATAAATCTAAACCTCTTGAAAATCGGAATGGAAATATGTATTTATATTAAAGGTCATGAAAGTGAATTTCCAGAAATGATTATGTCGGCTCTCTCGGAAATTTTCTCTCATTATTCTATAGGTACCAGAACCGAATACGGAATAATATAATGTGTACAAATCAGGTACCTGAGTTACACGGAATTCCGTGATAATATACTACTATATATAATATATATAATATATATATATATATATATATATATATATATTTAATTATAATATATATATTTATTATATAATATTAATATAATTATATATTATATAATAATATATATATATATATATTATATATATATATATATATATAATATATATATATGAACATAATGATTATAAATTCATTTCTAATCTAGTTAGATTTAGAATAACATATTTGTTAATAAATTAAAAATTATGAAAACATATCAAATAATATATTTACAAATAATATTATCGTTCCTCTAATTTAGACGAAGATTTAATAAATATTATTATTATTATGATGTTAATTTATTGGTACTCAGAATGCGCTTCCTTTTAATTAGTAAGTTAATAACATTTTCATCTAAATGTGGATTACATGACGCTTTCCGGACCAAACTAAGGTTGCGCTTCCTTACTCTCAAAAATTTAAATGTCAGGGCGGATACAAAATTTGACGATAACCTAAAGACAGAGACATGAGTGGCGGCATTATGACAGCAAACTTGGGGACTTTTCGACGGGCACTCGCAGGGAGATGAGACCGATGTTCGCCTAAAGATTTATTCTATGCAGAGAGAAGTGAAAACGAGGTGCGAGTAGATAAAAGAGAATGTTTTAGTAAAGAGGAAGAAAAAAGACAGTTTATAATTTTAGATAGGATGATAAAAACGACCGTAAAGTGAAATGAGAGTGTACCACAGATCCTAGCTATCCTCGTCATCAGAGTGAGTGACCTATGGATGGATGATGAGGTGTTCCGGCACCGGAGGAGGTCCAGCAGAGAGAGAGACGAGGAGAGAGCGGAGACTGCAGAAAGTTGCAGAAATAGACTGTGCGAGAGCCGGAACTTCTACCACGACATTTGTGGTATGTTATATAGTGAAATGGAAGCAAAAAAGACGAGAAACTAAAGAAATAAATACTCACAACACAAAAAAAGTGGTGATAAATTACCCCACACATGAATAAGATAAAGATGGAGAAGGTGAAAGTAAATGACTCCCAGACAATGTGTTGAGGAAAGTATATTAAGAATAATATAGAAGAGTGATTGATGGAACTGAAAGTAGGTGAAAAGAACGAAAGATAAAGAAAGAAGAATTGACCTTCTTTTCAAGTAAATAAGAAGTTAAGTGAAAAGTAAAAGAATATAAAGAAGAAAGAAAGATATATAAAGAAATAGAAAGAATAAGAAGATACACAGTTGAGGATATATAAGAAAAAAATATATTATCATTAAGTATAAGAAAGTTTTCCAACTTGAAGGATTTTAGAATAAGAATAACGAGATAACTACTTATTAACTTACGATCCTATCTGCTGTTAAGAAGGGTTGTAAAAGAGGAAAGAAATAGACATGGTTAGGTTCAATGTTCATAAAGAGAAGCGAGCGGCTATAGGCGCACGAAATTGGCTGTGCGGCCTATGACGTATGTTGTTCCGCTCCTCCTTGTTCTCTTTTTACCATATATTGTCGTGCAGAAATATGCGCCTATATAGTCAGTTCTTCAGTCGATTGATGGCGCCAAGGCTAGGCCCGTGTGATAGAGATACGACATGAGATTTATATATCGATCCTCATTTAGTTATATTTTTGTTATTTATTTACCTTCTACATGTTGTTCCCGCTTGCATCGGTATATTTGATAAGAGATCCATTCAACCATTCTACGGTAAGTTAGTAAACGTTACCATAGTCACATCTCTCATTCCGGATACTTCCACTCATACATCTATACTTATTTTCATATACTATACTATGAGGTAGGGGGCATACTACCTTTCACCCACCTCCTTCATAACCCTTCACTATATTATCTCTCTCTGCCATACATTCTACTATCATTCTACTTTCCATCCCTTATTCACCTCTACTCCTTCACTATAAGTAAATCTCCATTATTGCTATCTATAATCCACCTCCTTTTCTATGTGATCTCTCCCTCCTTTCCTCTCTTATCTATTCCCTCACTCTCCGATGCCTCTGCCAAAACTCTCTTCCTAACCACTCTCTGTTTCCGTGCCATTATACTCTACTAGATGCCCATAACCATCTATAACATTCACCTTCTCTCGCATTCTTTCCACTCTCAAATCCATTCCTATCTACTCCAATCACATCTTCTATCCACTACACCACTCATATATAATTTACCTAATTAAATCTCATCTCCCTTTTCTATAGTGCTAACCTCACATAAATCCTCACTCTCATAATAAACCCTATTATCTATCTTAATAATACTTCCAACTTCCTTCCTGGACCTGCATTCAACCCCACTCACGTTTTTATCACATATACCATTAATATCTTGACGACTAGCGTAGGTACATCGAGAATTAGTTTAGGATATCAGAATACAGAATTATAGTATATTCTTAACTTTCTGTGGAGATATAAGGTACTCTCCGCATTATCCATATAGTGATCCTCATTTAAGTCAAAAGTCTCATTCGCTTCTTCATAGGCTCTATTGTATTAGAATCTTATGCACTTCTCATATGCATCTCATCCTCCACCTTATACGACATATCCATTCGCTCGCACTCCCGTAATAATATCTGAAAGTAGGCTATATACATAGATAGATCTTGCCTAGATAACTTTAGACACTCGCGCAACTCTCATAACCTTTGGTAAGAAGACCATGCGGCTCCTCATCATTTCACTCCATCTTCACTTCTTAACGTTACTAAATTAACTATATATATTTTAACTTTAACTCATATTGAATTATTTTAAGCACCCTTAATTATAAGTACCATCAACAATATCATCCAATAAACATTCCTCCATCTCACCAAAATACCTACATAAAGAGCGCTTACACGCGAAGCGCGTATACATTCAGTCCACTAGAAGTGCTCAATTAAAGTATATAATCTGACAAAATAATAAAATTAGTATAACTATGAATTTATATATTAGTAATTCATATAAATATATATATTAATTACATAATTATACATAAATCAAATAAATTCACCGCTCCATACTCCCTCCCTCACCATTCACTACATCGCAAGTTCAATCTCTTATCTATAAATAAACATTATTATTATTAGAAATCATAATTATAATAATAGTAATCGACTAATTTAACTTACACCCTATTGCTACATCTCATCCTACTATCATTCCACCAATAACCAAAAATCTTCTTACCACAATTGTCCGGTACCACAACTCCTCTTTGCACGAAGCAAGAAAGGAATAAAACATACCATTAACATACTCACACACATTATACTACTATTCCACATATACAAAGGCCCTAATAAGGTATATATAACTCGCTTAATTTAACTCCAGAACTTCGACTCGACATATTTTCCACTCCCAAGACAGGACCTCTCACATTACGTCAAAATCACTTACATATTTACAATATCGACTATTCCTACATAAAACAATGCGTCAAAAAAACCCCCCATACACATATTTTGAACCTAAACAATTTACTCATCTACCCATAAACTTTTTCCACACAGAACAACATCTTTACAGTGGTGTCTAATCACGATTTCAGATATAGTCAAACCAGACACCTTCATATACTCTCTCTCCCCTTAAATCCTCCTATGTAATATCTCCCCAATCTCTCTCTCCTCCTAATTCAGACACTGCTCGCATACACTCTAACTAGACTCTTCTCTCGAAAGTACTTACTCTCCATAACTTTCCGCCAATATTCCCTACTTAAAAAGACAGTTATTACCTCTCTTATATCTCTCACATATTTTCTTAGTATCCCACTTTATACCTTAATACAGAGTTGAGGAATATCCTTGCACTATACTCTCTGCAAAAAGTCGATCGTAAAAGAAATGGTGTCACCTTCACCCGCTTTCGTACCTAAAAACCAAATAGGTTATTGATATAAACTCTAATATCAGATCACATTCCTTAACCGCACTCGCCTCTTTTACCTCCCTATCTCATGAACATCTATTGATACTATTTTAATTAACCTGCCATCAAGAACCATTGCCGATGACTATCACTCTCTGGCTTTTTTTTTCAACGTGTGCATTTGTGTCAAGGCAATTAGCTCGTGATATGTATACGCCATTCATCATGGTTGTATATATTTGTCATAAGTAGTCCTGCCAGAGAGCCATCGCAGCTTACGCAGCGCAGACAGACTGTACATTGTCCGATCCAATCAACCTTGAGTTTAGTGCGCAGATCTTCTGACGTAGCCCCTCCCCATCACTCGCTTTACATTCTTTTCATATATAATCCATATTCCTTTAGATGAAATACTTCTCTCTTCCATTACGACCTCCGTTTCGACTCACTTCATGTTCTAGACTCATCTCTACTAGTCCTAACTCCTCTCATATCGATAGCATCCCTGATAAATCCGTAGTGCACGACCGCCGACCCCTCGGTGTGATCTTGCCTGTAGTATCGTATATTTACTGTGCATTTGCACAGTGAAACATTTTGCTCACGCCCGAATTGACAGAGAGATTTGCGCACCGAGTGTAGAGTATGTCTTATTATCGGCCAAATTTCATAATACCTTGTAACGTTTATCATTCGCTCACTTTGTTACTTCTTACATTCACTTTACGTTCTCGAGTTCTTTCTCTTTAGACTATTACCTTTTATATATACACTGCCACACGCGGTATGCGGTAAACTACTCATCGTTAGTTGACACAAATTCACATATCTGTGGCACAATAAAGACTTCACTGTATTTTCCCTTTGTAACACTCTGGTGAGCACCTGCGCTCACTTCTATAGCCAATTGCTCAACTCCCTTTTGTTTAGACTTTACATTCCACCCTATTTTATTTACTCATCCACCTAATACCCTTCTTTGACCTCTTCACTATAACTTAGGACCTCTTTAAATCTCATAGTACTCAATCTCCCCCTTCCACTACTCTTACTCACTAATAATTACTCCTCAATCCCTCTCCACGTCATCTACCACCTATCCTATCCAATACCATCTTCATTCTAAAACTTACCCTCTTAGCACTAACATGTCTTCCTTATTACTCATATAATATCTCCCCTTTTATCACTTTTCATTAATTACTCTTCCTCTTTTTCTCTACCCTTTCTTATCACTATAAACCATAATATCTACTCCATCACACTCTCACACACCCTTATATCCTCAGTAAGCTAACTCCTACGTATTATATATATATTACTATATATATATATATATATATATATATTATAATATATTATATCATATAATATACTATTAATTCATATATATATATTATATTATAATATAATATATATATATATTATTATATATATATATATATATATATATATTATATAATATATATATATTATATTATATATATTATATATTATATAATTTACTACTAATATTTAATTACTATTATATTATATATAATATATTTTATATATATAGTATATATATATATATTTAAATGATATATATATATATAAAAAAAAGTGTATATGCATCTATACAATGTCGTTTTTTTTTATTTTTTTTTATTTTTTTTTATTTTTTATTATATTTTTTTTTTTTATTATTATACCTCATTATATAAAATTTTTTGATTTTGAAACCTTAAATTATATAATATTTATATGTTAAATTTTGGGGGATAAAATGTTTTTAATAAGGTTTGTGTGAATTATTTACGAATTTATTTTATGTTCTATTTCTATATATGATTTATTTTGTTATTTTATTTTTTTTGGTTATCGAATACAGACCCTTCTTATTATAAGTGATTATCTGGTCAAGGAGAAATAAATGGTTATCTCAATAAGTAGAAAATAATAAGTGACTTTCTCACAATATATTATATATATATATAGGGTAAAAATCTCAAATTGTCCGATATTTTATATCTATATCTCTTTTAATTACCAAAATCCTAAACGAGCAAACAGCACTCCATAATCGCAGGCTTAATTTACTTTCCTTTAGTAAGATCAAATTAAATCTAGTCGTGGAAAGGAACAAAAGAATTATTATATAAAGATATCACTTTCGTTGGGAAGTAATTTACGTTCTCTGATTATGCACAAATTTGTAATATCTATTATATATCTTTAAAGAGAGGTCATAATCTGTAAGAGATTGTATATTTCAGTTCATGTCTGGCAATTTGTAAAAGAAAGTTTAAATGTGTATAAAGCGATTTCGGCTTCACAACTTATTAAGTTAATCTCACGAAAAGATATGCTACATGTCTCGTAATAATCATACATAATCTAATAATTGTCATCTATATACAAAACTTCTCTCACAAAAATTTCTACTAACCAAAATATACATAAAAGAATTATATCAAATTTTCATAAATGTAATATCTGCTTATAAGTTGCTATGGGGACTCATAGTCCTGCTTCTTCACTATCATTCATTCTACTAGTGAAGTGCATTAGAGGTCTTTTTCAATCGATATTGCTTTCATCACAAGTTTTCCTAGAAGGTCTTCGCATCAAAGGAACAAATTATATAAACTAACTCTTTTTACATAAATTAGTTTCTGTAACGACCTACTTCCAAACGTAACAGTTAGGGTTTGCCTCTCCATCCGAAGATTATGTTAAATTACATACCAAAGGAACCTTAAACAGTATAACATAGCTTTAACTTATCGAAAATAAAATAAATAATAAATTATTTAAAATGTTCTTGATTGAGTGTCGACTTAATAGAGTAATGTTTATATTTGAGATTAAAGTAAGTAAGCTTAGTAGATTATACACTTTTAAAAATGCTTACGCAACAAAATATAAAATTATTATAATTACATGTTCTGAGTGTGTTACTTAATGAGATTTGTAATCACTTAAAGGGTAAGCTTTAAATAAATACGCACATGTTATACTTTACGCATTATTTATACAAAATATAAAATTATTAAATGTTGTACTAAGAGTGTGATACTATGAGTTATGGTTAATCTAAGTCTAAAACAGTGTTATACACACTTATAAATATATTTACGCATAATCAAAATATAATAAAATTTTATTATAAATGTTTATAGAGTGATTATGTTGACTAATGAGAATATGATTAATCAGAAGTACTCTCTTAAATAACGCTACTCATGACTTATACAGCATCAAAATAAAAATTATTTAAATGTTCTTGAGTTGTGACTATGAGTTATGTATCTAGAAATAGTGAATTATATAGCTTTTAAGTTACACAGCTTAAAACTAATAGTGAATAAAATGAGGAAGCTACATATAATCCTATTAATACGGTAACCACCCCTCCCCCCCTTCCCCTCCCCCCCTAAAAATAAAATACCAACATCTATACCTAAACCACATATAATCGACCAGATAATATAAATAGTATGAAGAGAAGATTGAATCATCGAGAAGAAATGTTGAGAGAGTAAGAGATCATGAGGAGGTATGAAGAAGGTAAGCAGGGAGAGACAGATAAGGAGGAGGAGGAGGAGAGAAGGAGTGGAAAGTGTGTAAGGGATATTATGTTTTTTTGTGTATTCAGTGAGTGAACTATAAGTGCGCGCTCTCAAAGTTTTATTTTTTGAAATAATTCATTGTGAGTGAGGATAGTTATAATAATAGAGATTTGCAGCATAATACTAGCAACGCAATGTGACCGGGCGGGGGTTGGTGGGCGATTATAGGAGTGTGGTTAGTATTGCTGTATACCAATAGTTGTGGAAGCAACTGGAAGTGGTGAAGAAGAGCATGGACCACATACGAAAAAGGCTACTCCGATGACATCTGTAATTATAAATAGGATGTGTGGTTGCATGGTGGTCTTAACCGAGTCGCATAAAAAGAAAAGCCTAGCAATCCTAAGACTCGCATTTGAAAAAGGTTTACCTTTGATTTTGTATTGCTGTTGCTATATCCTTTGAGTGTTTGCTAATGGTTTGTTGGAGCTCGCTTTGTATATAATAGAAGTGGTAGTGTAATAGATGACTCTCTTACGCCGTAGGAAGTGATTAGATAATAATAGATATAATAATTGATAGAATGTAAGAGCTAAAAAAATAATGATTAATAAAATATAATATTAACTCGCGTATTCCCCTAGAGTTTGTATTCATGAATGTTTCTAGACAGAATAAAGATAGAATATACATAAGAGAGAAATTCGTTTATTGCTTATTTTCGATAAAACAAGTGACAAAACTTATATATTCTCGGTTTCTGAGTTCGCTGCAGCATTTTAATGTATTAGATAGTTTATTACTCTTGAAACAAATTATGGATCTATACATATAAAAGACAACTTATAGCATATACAGCTTTTATTCCAAAAAAATTAATGATTCGCGCAGCCTAACACATAAATTACTACTCAACTAATATTAAAACTAGATAATGACGGCGAGTTTACTTACATGCAGACGCGAAACAGTCAGAGTGGAACAAGGGTCTAAGGTGGCGAAGGAAAAACGCAAAAGGAAAAGTACAAAATATTAAAGACAAATTCGAAGCAGAAAGGAGAAGAAACATTATAAACCGGGAAGTGCCAACACAAAAGCTCCGCTAGACCATGGATCAAAGTGAAGCAAAATATCTATATAAGATCAATCTCTAACTCTAGAGAAATTAAAGGAGATATGAATTATTTGAGGAATTATATGGAATTATATTGAATATCGGTATTTATAGGAAATTATGTTATTAAGCATATGCACGAATGGGAGGCGATTTGCAAAAGTCGATGATTTTAGAGAAAACTGAGTGAGGTTTAAAAATTGATATTAAGGAATATATTGGATGTTGCTCGAGGATAAATTGCAAGATTTTACGTAAGATGATCCATATTGTACTGAGAGAATCGAATTAAGTTAGGAATGTAATATAGAGAAAAGTGTGAGAGTAAGTCTTATGCAAAGATGTACAATTAGTTTTTATAGTTAAAGGTAGATATAGAGTTGTGTTAGATAATTGAACGAGTAGATAATTTAGAAAGAATGCTCTCTTAAGATTTGAAGTTCCCTGTGGTCTATTAGAAATATTTCTTAGCATAGGTGTATGTGAGGATACAGAATTGATGTTTTTTAAGTATAATTATTTTAAGAAAATTTGCATTATCATCATCATGAGAAATTGATGTGTTTAATCAACAAACTTCGGTGAGTGCGCTCATTGATGTTTTACTCCATACATTATATAAATGGTGCTCAATACCATTATTACAATAATAACATCAGGATCATTAAATTTAAGCAATGCGTAGTCCGGAGCATATAATAGTGTCCGTCAGACACCTGTGCGCCAGAAATGATAATTGTGTATATTTTTTTGTTTTTTTTTGTGTAGACAGGATGTTCTGCATACTAGTGGTGATATGCTTTTGAAAGATCCCCAACGGTCAGTTTTAGTGAAACCGGTGTATGCAAGTTCACCATCTAATTAATATATATACGAACCAGTTGAACGAATATAGTGTATATTGTTAATGGAAGCTAATAGAGCGACTCAAATAATGTGGTATGATATCAGTAAGCAGATATTGGTGTTAAGGCCGACCGGAGTCTCTTCCGACAATTCATGGACGGAAGTCATAATAAATTTGATAACATAAATACGTTTGAGCGCATTATATATGGAAAATAGAAAAGTAGAGGTAAAAATATCAAGTTTATATCTTTCTAACATCGATATATAAGTAAGAATGTGGAACACCAATGACTCGTTGTGATTCTCATAATAATAGTTTGGAATATAAAATCTGTATGGATAGGTTATACTATGTAATTAAAGAAGAGTTACTCATAAAATTAATTCTGTAAGATAAGTTCTTCCAGTAATCTGTCACACACTGGAATTAATGATGTCGTATTTATGGTTTGTAATAGAAAAGATAGCAATCTTGCGATAACTTGTGTTGAGATCTTGGTCAGTATAAATAAATAAATCTTTATTTTGGAGTATAAATGTCCTTTATGTGATCAAGGTATTTGATATATAACCACTCGGTATATCTGAGAATCTAAATACTTAAATAGATCTCTCGAAACCTCTTAAATTATAAAGGGATGATTAATAAAAATATAAAATAATATAATACATAAAATGATTTTAAATTAGTTATTGATAAATGAAAGTGTGTGACTATGTGTAGTTGAATATCTAAAGAATAAGGAAGCTTAAGATTATACATGTTAGTAATAACATGAAATAATATTTAAATATATATAATATATATTATATATTATTATATATAATTGATTTTATATTATGTTTACTTGTGAATAGTGTGGATTAATGTAAGTGTAGTAGTCCAATGTATCTGAAATCCTCACTGGCTGATGAGAGAGTGGTAATATCTCTGTTTAGTAGCTCATTGATATATATAAAGATCTCTCTCAGTAATTATGGGTAATGAGAATAAACCAGTGAGTGTGCTTATTTGGGCTGATAATGACGCTATGTAATCATTTTATCTTACTCAAGAGGGAACCCTCTCACATAAAAGATATGTTGTACGTCTGATGAGAGATGCCATGTAATGGTATTAGTACTAACGAGTTAAGCTGAGGAACTATAGAAACAACATGTTATTTGCAGAAGTAGTTGTAATCCGAAAATAGAAGATTTTAGATATAAAAGTGATAACTCACGAAGGAGAAAATAGAGTGAAATGAGAAGATAAATTCAGTGGGTAGGTTACGCTGTTAGCATAGGGTAATAATATGAACTTGTTCCTATTGTGTGCGCAATCCAATGATAGAACACGCGATTCGCGAGAAGAAAATTGTTTGGTGATAAGAGTGCCTCTTAATGGTAATTCTAGACTTATAGATACTATCAAGGCAATAATGTTCTAGGGTGTGCTGATCTGGTAAAGTCAAGGCAAAAAAATTTCATCATCGCACTATAAGTGTGTCATTGTGTAAGAGACCGGAAAAGTATTGATGAGAGCTAAAGATATACTCACCGTATTAGAAAAAAAAAGAAGTATTATTTTTAAGATAGAGAGAAAAAAAAAAAAATAAATAAATATATAACAAGAGTGGGAGTAAAAACTGTATAGATAGACTATGAAAAAAATACTTTTCCAAGTAAATAGGAATATAATAATAAATTTATACTAAAATTTAAAGGAGCTCAAAAATTAGACAACTCGATCATTATTTGGTATAACTTTATATGATATGCAGGAAAGAGAAAGAAAAAAAACCCTGAAGAATAATATGAATATATTAATATAAATATCTTCGTCATTACAATAATAAATAATAATTAAGTTATATAAATAATTTCTCTTAAGCTATTGTTTAGCATAAGATAGCTATGTCAATTTAAATAACATTATTCAAAACTTGTAAGAATATATAGGATAGTTAGAAGAAAAATAATGTTATAAAGTATAAATGTAAGTGAAAAGATATTAGATGTAAATAAAGTAGCATATATTTAAATATATGAAAGAAACTAAATAAATCAGTAAATAAGAAATCATAAATTTAAAATAAAGTTAAATAAAAATACAACCTAGATAAGAAATAGAATAAATAAATGGAATAACTGAAATGACGAAATTTTAGAGTCAAATGATACACTCCATAGAAAAATGGAAATAGAAATATTTGAAAAGGTAGTTAATTATGGATAATAATAAATAAAATCATATATGAAAGAATAATAAAATAACGAAAATCATAACAAATGAGCTCTGAGTTTAAAAAGTAATAATTAAATAAAATAAATATAAATGACCCGCAAATATTAATGGATTTTATTATAGTGAAATGGGTAAAGTTGTGAAGAGAAATAAGTCTATGAATTAAGTAAGTTATAATAGTGGAAGTCACTACTCAGATGAGATAATACTTACTCTCAAATAATTAATCGGAGCATTCATGCTGTTTACTGCAATAGTCCTCGATTTAAATCATTAAATTGAACAGTTATAGTTGAAAATTTTAAGTGAAAAAAAAAAAAAAAAAATTTGAAAAATCCCTAAAAAAAAGATAAGAACTTCTGAGATGCTTTCAGACTAAGTAGTATTAATTAGCCCAAAGAAATTATTCAAGGCGCAATTCATGGCATAAACTCATTGATGGTAAAATGTGAAAAGAAAGATATGTTTCCGATTATTTTCAGCAAATTTCATGAAATACAATCTTTAAAAATTACAATCGAAAATTCATTTAATCTAAAATCTAGATGGAAAAAACTATATAGGCAATACAAAACTCATTATATCACTAGACACATATTAAGGTAAATAACATGAATATTATAGCTAACACATTTCTACTCTCAAACACTTATCATAATCTCTTTTTTAATAGCAATCATAGAATCCTACCTATCAAACCATGTAGAGACCCTCAATAAAAATATAATAAAAATTGAGGAAAAAGAAAAAAGAAAACAGGATTAAGATTTGCGAGAAAATCTCTTTTTAAAACTATGGTGACACAAAGATGAATCCAACTAACTGTGCCACTTAGCTTTAATCAAATCAAATGATCCTTGAATATACTTACATTGATATTAGAGCAGTGACACTCTCTCCGCTCATTATCAGCAATGAATATGTGCTTAGGCATGTGACTGGACATTTATAAGATAATTTGACTCAAAGAAGCGCATACTCGACTCGACGCTCTGCTCTCTCAAGAACTGATATGGCGATTAGATGGTAGAACTAAAAAGTTCAGTATATTTTTACATAAAATCACAAAACTATAAAATTAAAAAAATAGTATAGATTATTTAGTCAAAAAAGGTAAATAAGTGCTTTCTGTAAAAATCTTAAGTCAAATTTAAAGTATGAGAAGGGATTATTGATTGAGTTTGGAAAATAATTTAACAATAATAGGTTTAAGAGTTATATTCCATAGGGGATTCGTTATTACTCCATCTGCTCTTTCTAATTTTGGCTCATTTAAACCCTTATTTGAGTACAATATTTAAATAATAACAAATTACTAAAACGGATTATAGTAAAATAATTAACTCAACGTTAAATGAATAATCAAGCATAATTATATTATTACACTCACCGTATTATATATGTAATGATAATCTTAAAATTTTATACGCCCCCAAACAGTAACAAGTAGGACAATTAAAGCATATAGGAGTGGATATAGTATAGTGTAAAAGTAAAGTTCTCGTATATAATATTTGAATATATGTATGTGAGATTATTATAGGTTACTTAGTATATAAGTGTAGTGCTTTCCTTACATACTCAGTAGAATAAGGTAGATAAATAGAACGGAGAGGAATAAATATCCATCGTATTGACATGACAACCGTCTATAAGGGCTAAACTTGGTAAGACAGTGAATATAAACACTTGTATAAAAATTCTGGAGTGGAGTGAATCGCGTATAGAGTAAATAAAAGAGTATTATATAATTAGTAACAAATTTAAGTATTTTTGTAAAAAAAAAAAATTAGCGTGACAGGAGAAGGGTAAATATTTTTATAAATCCAATGGACTCGTGTCAATTTTCCGATTTACATTTAAAAGTCTGGAGTTAAGTTGTACTATAACGCACAAATCTCAAAATAGAGGCCATTAAAAACACTAGCTGTACCTGTCATCCTGCACAGTTGTGGAGTGATAGACTGGTTTCTTAGGAAGATCCTTTAGATAAGAAGATGTGTTTAATTGAAAAAATCTATAGAAAAAATGCTTAAATGCCCACAATAAATGATTATTATTGAGGGAAGATTTTGTGTTATTACATATATGATATTGTATACACGGATACGTATAATGATAGGTGATTTATTAGTGATTGGTGGAGATTATATAAGACTACATATTGGATTTCATAAGTAGATGCACTTGAGGATGTTGAGGCGGATATAGAAGCATATACCGATGCTTGTAATTTCCAATGATGTAGGTGTTATCAACATGGAAAGTAGTATATAGGCAATATATAACTACTAACAAACATAACATTCACTAATTAAAAGAAAACGGTATATTACTCTATATATGTCATGATAATTGTCAGTGAAATACCTACATTCAGAGTATAATGGATACAACTATAGGTTCAAATAGTTAGGTAAGATAGATACGCAAAAGGAAATAAGACAAAATAATATATTAAAAGGGACTCAAAATATTCGATAGCATAGAGTATTTGTAGAGAAACTATAACCAGTGATAGCACAACAATAGCATATGCTCACAAAAGAATATAAGAAAAATTCATTGATGAAAGTTTATTAATATAGTATAAGGTGGGAAAAATCAGTGGAATTAACTTCACGAGGGGTACGGTTTAGGCAAGCGATAAAGAGGGTAAATGAGTTATTATAGTACTCAGAAATAGATAAACAATTATATAGGGACATAAGATTTGCATTACGATAAAGGCAATATATATGATAAGGGAAGAATACATCATAGCGACATATATGTAGATTATGTGATTATAGTTGAACTGAGAATCACATAGTCATTACAAAGTGTACCCTCACATGTTACTAGCAGTAGATGTCAGATTTATTTCTATGAAAGAATAAAAAAGGAAGGTGATTATTTAACTATCTGAAGGTTGATCCAAATTAAATTGTGCCAAAAGTATATATTTATATAACATCAGGACAAACTAACGAATGCGTGATCAACTACTGGTGAAAACACATCCCCCAGTAAAATAGAAGAAATGAAGATAGGTGTGCTGCATACTCTATGATTATCATAGTCATCCAAGGATATGTAGCAGTACACCTATATATAATATAGACACGGACATCGTAGTTTTAAGATACAAAAGGGATCAAATAATGATTAGTTATATATATTAATAGAAGTGGGAGAACAAAAATAAAATTAAATACTTATATATATTAATTATAATTGATGTTTATATTGATATGCCTTATAAAGAATATAGGTTATAAAAGGAACAGTTTCTCAAACACGAAATAAGAAGAATGTGGAACACTCAAATGACATCGTGGTGAATTCTATAATAATGCTATGCCTTAACCACACAACCTATTAGTATATAAAGGAGAAAGTCTTACTAATAAATAACATCTAGGAATAAGAGAAAGCTATTACCCAGTATTCTGTACAACTAACTAGTACTGGAATAATGTACTGATCATTTAAAGAGGTTGTTTAAGATATAAGCATAGCAATCTTGGACTGTGTTGGGATTTGGTAAAAGAATCTTTTTGGGAATGTCTTATGGTCAAGGTTTGGACCACGACATCTAGATCTAAATACCTATAGATCTCCGAAACCCCTCATTAAAAGTATGGAAGAAAAATAAAAATAAGTGAATAAAACTAATATATAATATAAAATTATCTTTTAATTAGATTCTTGTGAGTTGTAGACTATGTAGTGTAATCGGAAAGGAAGCTTTAAAATATACACTTGCTTACGCTCAATCAAAATATATTTCTCTCCCACCGCTCATGATTGTTTACCTTGACGTTTGGTTGGGGGGCTCTCTGGGACACTTTGTTGGGCAGGAGTATATATAATATAATAACTGCACCTGCAAGTGTTGATTACCTAGATGCGAAGAAACAACTAAACAATAACATTAGTGACAACCAGATACTCCATTATCCATTAGGTGATGGGCTGTCATAGTGTGTAGTGTTTGAATATGCTTGCCTAACAGTTCACTGGATATCCATTCATTCTCATATTTCAATAATTCGTAAACCACCTCGAATTTCGTAGTAGAAATGATTATAATTGTCTGAAGATAAGAAACCAGCATACATCCGGATTCATTTTGTGCAATATTGGTAGTGGTTTATATGTGGTGGCATTATCCGTTTTATCCAGAGGGCTGAAAGCTTCTCACCCTATTTCCCAGGTTTTCGGATTATGCCTCTTCCGTCGACATCTGCCTTTCACCCGAATATACCTTCTCTATTCGTATCTTCTCTAGTCTATAGTCCACTAAGGACATGGACGGTCTCAAGCAAATGTAAAGTTTCGATATTCCTCCGTCGTCTCATAACTGATTCGTCTTACGCTTTGTAGCTATGGGTTATTTTTATATGGTAGACTGATGGCGTTAATAGTGTGTTAAGATAGCATCCTCAGTTATATATATATATGATTTAACGCTTGCGTTAACGCTCTATTATAGGTTGATCCAATGTTCGATATCCCGCTGATGGAGTGAAGTTGGAAATCTCCTAGTGGTCATTGTTATAAGTTACTCAGCAATTATGGTATATAATGAGAAATCACGTGTATGTATTTATTATATATAGGTGTGCTATTTATTTAGGAGGGAGAGAACTGTAGGCTTGAAACGTTCTTAAGCGAGAGGAGGAAGGATTCCGGACGGGGAGGTCGGGTGTATCGAGGCGAGGAATATGGGAACAAGCTCGGAATAGTGTACCGTGTACTCAACAGAATAACGGGAAATGAGAAATTCGCCCCGGTGACGCAGTGCCTGGGAGATGTTCTGCTTCTTTTTTGAGGGAATCCTTATGTAGGACTTCCCGCGGAAGATGTGAACCTTTGCGGATGACTCCATTCTACGCACTTCAGGCACATATTCAGGGGTGCTGGGGTAAACACAAAAATCCCTCATCCTTAGGTCTGAGGTTTGGACCGTATAGCATTCAATGAGTGGAATATTTAATATACCTCCCTTGATAGAGTAGAGAAAAGGCATAAAATAAAAAAAAAAAAATAAAAATAAAAAAAAAATATATATGATTAAGAAAAAAAAAAGATGTATAAAATAAAATTATATTTATTTATGTATGATATTTGTTCGACCGATGTACGGTAGTTTAGAATACAGATGATAAGGGAGTGTCTAAAAATACACATGCTTACGCATCATTTCTGAATTAAAATATTATTATTAAGATAATAGTTCGCTGTAGATTCTAAAACATTTATATCTTTGTATTCAGGTTGTGTGACCATGAGTGTAATGAGAAAGGGAGCTTAAAAAAATTACACATGCATACGCATCAAAATATAAAAATTTTATTTAAATTGTTCTGAGTGTGACTATGAGTGTTAAGGGTAATGAGAAAAGAAGCTTAAGATTAAGTATGCATACATGCTTAAACATGAAAATATAAATTATTTTAAATGTTCTGAGTTTGACTATGAGTGTTAGATCTGATGATGGAGGATAGTCTGAGAGTGGCAGTATAATTAATAAGTTGTGCTGGTTAAGTGTGTGTGATATAGAATAGTTAAATGTTCTGAGTTGTGGCTATGAGTGTTGTTTAGTGCTCGCAGAAGGACACTTTAAAAACATTGCTGATCTGTCGTTACGCATATGCGAAAAAATAAAATTGAGGGTTTAATGTTATCTGAAGTGTGGCTATGAGTGTAATCAGGAAAGGTACTTAAGATTACACATCCATGCTGTCACAGACATTTTAGAAATGATTTTAGCAAATATTTTTAAGAATGAAAAATGGTGAATCCACTTCGAACTTCCCACTTAGTCACAAAAAGAAAATTGAATTATTTTTTCTTTGTTTATGACTTGCACCTTAGCAGTGTCCTGTAAGTGATGAAAGATACAAAACTAACACCCGAAAGCCTCAAGATTCCCTTCACACTATTGTAGGTGCGCCTGTCAGGTGGATAGATGAACCCATATGCGTGTGACACTACATGTTTACATGTCGCACTCACTATCTTCATTTTTCGACAATATCAATAAAAGTTGCGGAGTACACCTCTAGATTAATTCTCTCGAAGAGAGCAAATTGAACTGATAATGGTCTGTGAAGTAAATTTCGGAAACCAGCAATAAGCTCATATGGTATGTCATGATCTAAGCACTTTGGTGGCTGTGGTGGTGTCAGCGTAATTTTAATTAATTATAATTGTAAATTATACATTATAATTATGATATGTGACTTTTCATCGTTATTATTCACAGAAGAGCTGGATGTTGTCTCCCTACTTCCCTAGGTTTTTCATTGGAAATATGTGTCCTTTTTCTCACGACATTCATGACCTCTCTCCCTCGATATCATTTCTCTTTTCGCCTCTCATAGTTATAGTCTTTATATTAGTCCCTTATTATTTATATTATATATTTTTCACTGAGCAAATATAGATAAATTGTGTTTAACTCGAAATTCCCTGTAATTAATAATTAAACTCGGATCAATAATACTGAATTCGCTTACGCTGATAATAGGATTCTAGATAATGATGTTTTTTTTTATAGGATAGAATCAAATAATAGAATGGCGTATAATAATAATAATAATAATTATAAAGTGTGAGTTTAATTAGATTAAAATAATCAAAGCAAATTAATAGTATATGTTAATACTGACTCATGCGAACTCGACTAGATGTAATATGTAATAAAATCCAATATGTAATCCGAATTAATTCACCGTATGATGGAGAAGATTAATAAATTCTTCACATGACTCATATATCATATATGTGAAATGATTAATAAATTACATAAGTCAAATTAATAATTAGATGTTATGAGAAACCAGATTGATAGGACTTATTTAAAATAATACATACTAACTTTATATTGAAATACAATAAGTTTTCTATTAGCAGTTTACCAGTTTACCGAACTGAAGTGTCTCTCTCAATAATAATAATTGGATGTCTCGGTGCGAAGGTAAATTCTGAGAAATAGCTCGGAGTGAGAATATGATACGTATAGATTATTTATTATATATAACTCTATACGACGGTAATGATGAATTATCGGGTGACGCGTGCTATGGATGGTGAATAGTTTGTCCCTGCCTTTTTGGGAGGGATATCCATGTGGAGCTCCGCGGAAGATATTATAGGTTGCTTCAATTATCTACGCCTTCAGGCACATGTTCATGGGTGCTGCGGGAAAGTAAAACTTTCAAATTCCCTCATTTTATATCAAATTATAAATTATCGAGGCATGTTAGAAGGTTTGATTTTAAAAATCTAATAATTTTCGAATTTGGAAGGAAAATAAAATAAATAAAAAAAATAAAAAAAAAAAAAAAAATAAAAAAAAAAAAACATAATTAAATATAAATTATTTAAATGTCTATGAGTGTGGCTTAATGAGTTGCTCAAATTCGGAAATATCACATAAATTAGACACATGCTTCATAAGCATGTAAACGTATTGTTAGATAAATTTAAATATATGGTTGCAAAAGTCTAATACATAGTAAGTCTCCCAACTACACAAAGGAATCATCTTGCGTTGCGGTTGTGTACAAACCTTGGTATATTGGGTGAGCCGCGTCATCACGTGTCATCCTATAATTCACAATAGGCATCATCTTTTTAAGTAGAAAACACTTCGGAAGGCATTCCTGGAGTGGACTATGGTGGGATGTAATAAGTAACTTTACATCGAGCCAATATTTAATAAAGGGAGGTATATAATAGTCAGTTAAGGATAGTGGGGTAAGGATTTAAGGCTTATAAATTGTAGTGCCTGAACGTGTGCTTGGACGAGAGAACTTGCAATTCGTCGATTCTTTTCTTTTATCATTCTCGAAGTAGATATATCCGATAGCTTTTTTGTGTTACCGTTCATCGAATGAGACTCTGAAAGTATACAATTTTTTCATATAATAATTTGGGAGGGCAAAATGCACATAGTTTCCGCGTGAGAGTGTGATATGAGACGGAGAGAACTCCCTACCGAACGCTCTCTCAGATGTCTGTTCACGAGGATTCTGCTCTCTGTAAACTAGACTGATTGGAAGCTATCCAATGAGTTTATAAACGGTAAAATATAAAAGAGTAAAATGAAATAGTACACAAACTACTCAATCCACTTGATACTGTAGTTACACTAAAAGTTGCTAGGAGATGTGGGATACGGATCTCGTATAAAGTAATGTTCTCTGCTCAGCAGATATTGTAATGACTTTGGAGTGGGAATACTCTGTGCTTTTTGTGTGTCGTTGAGACATGAAATAAAGAAGGGAGGGAAGAATTCCTATCAAATATAATACTACTTGACAATAGAGGAGATAAGATAAAAAACTTTGATATATAGAATGAATGATTGGACCAGGATGGACTTGTGGAGGGTTCTAAAATCGTTAGTCGTGGTTCTAATTGAGCAGAGTGTCATAACGTTGTATGATTAATAAGTTGTGAAATTTAAAGTGTGTCACCAAAATAAATAAAATTTTTTAAATGTAATTAAAGTAAGTATTTTTAGAAATAAGAGACAGAAGCAACTGAAGGAAAATTGAAGGGTAAGCTAGAGGGTGGAATACTTTGTGTGATTTTATAATTTCACATCCCTTCTCTAGATTCACTTAAACTAATTATTTACATTCTTGCTTACAGAAACGCCTCATAACAGAAGCCCATTTTCAACATGCAGCAAAAATAACTTAAAACAAAAATTGCCAATTCAGTATTCATAGAAACCAATCGTTATTGATGCAACAGTAACAGTTATCAACTTAGAATTTGTGCTTTATGCTACTCTAAATAGTAAAAGTTTTACAGGTTGAATCATCGGTAAAACAGTTACTATCAAATCGTCCCTGATGAGAAATTCGGTGAGTTGATGGAAGCGAAACGAATTTTCGGGTTCTAGATTTGACTTTTATGGGTGGCGCGTTAAATAACTACATTTATAAATCAAAATCATTTCAGTGGAACTGCTCTTATTTATGTTTGATCAAAACTAAATGAGTTATTGAGATACACCATTTGTTTGAAATTTGGTCAGTGTGTTTATTATACATCGATTGGAAAACTTTGGACGAAATTTGATTCAAATCGATAGTCGATGATTTTGTGTAGACACGGTTTCAAATTCTCAAATTCATCGACCAAATAAATATTTCTCCTGAGAAATATAACATTTGAATGTACTTCAGAAATAAAAATTTTTCGATGAAAGTTTGACAAAAATATTTGATTATTTTTTATTGGTTCATTTCAAGAATTTCGGCAAAAAAAAAGTTGAAATTACGTCCCCCTCCCCCACCCCAGAACATGAAAAAGACTGCAGCGATTTCCATTATTAGCTTTGTAAATTCTTTTAAAATATTTAGCCTTTAAAATTATTTTCTTTTAAGTTATTCGAGACATGGAAAATGGTCTTTAGGAGGGTGACCTTAAAACGAAAACGTTTCCCACCACAAAAATTAATAATTTGAGGAATTATTAAAATTAAATCTAAAATAAAATAAAAAATTTATCTTAAAGAAGAATTTATTCTATTAAATAAATCAAATTAAAAAAATAAAAAAATTATCGATTCAACAGAATTATTTCAATCCGATTTCGGTTCCGAAGCAAATTTGCTTTTTATCGACGCTGATTCCGGAATCTCGGATTACTCCTGTTATGATTTCCAATCCCGGGAGTTTAACAGAAAAAACACAAACAATTCAGTCATAGAGTTTAACAAACACAAACTACAGTCATAGTTATATACACAATGTTATTGATCTCAATTTATTTTAGATGGGCTCAACATATCTAAAAATTCTAAATAAATTCATAAATACCAAGTGTCGCAGTACGCAGGTGGTCATGACCTACGACGGACACACATTCCAGGCTGCTAGAAGGCTTAAATATTATAGAATACGATGAAAGTACAGTGGATGAGGTTAGTTGAGATGTTAGGAAATTAGATAGCACTCATAATTATATTAGTTTTAACATGGAATGTTGATTCTGAGCTCAATTGTTTAAGTTATATAATAAGGTAGCTTCAGGTTTCCGAAATGATGATATTACCATGAGTTTCGAAGGAAATGTGCTCTTAAGGGTATTTAAATTGACTGGATAAGGAGGGTTAAGACCAGTATTTAAACAAATTTGATGGAATATGAGTCAGCATGTTTTAATCACTACTACTAGTAAATGGATATCATATTCCAAAGTGGGAAGATCTTGGCCCCCTTCATCACACCATCATTAGCTTTGACGTCATTAATCTCTTCACCAATGTCCCCACTGATCATGTGTTGGTTTGTTTCCGAAAACTTGGAGTTCACTCTCCTTACTTGTCAGTTTCAGACTACTTTTTTGTTGAAGCAACAAAACACCTCTTTTAATACTTTTTTTTTTTTTGACAGATTTCCGGAGTTAGTATAGGGGGTAGTTTGAGCTCCTCTTTTCATGTATATATATATATATATATTATATATATATATATATATTAATATATATAATAGGTATTATATATATATATATATATATATTATATTATATATATATATTAATATATATATATATATATATATATATATATTATATATATATATATAGTATATATTATATATATATATATATATTATATATATATATATTATATATATATACTATAGTTAAAAATATTATATACAGAGGTGGGCACGGGGATCCGTTACTCCGTACTAACGAACTATGTGTTTTGCAGTAACAGAGATAACGGACTCGTTACTTTTTCTTTCATTTGTAAACGTAGCCGAATAAGTTCCGTTTATTTTTTAGCTCCGGTATACTTTTTAAGTCGTTACATTGTTGTGTTCGACTTTCTGATTGAGATAGTTTAGATAGACAATTGGACACCCGATTCAGCTAAAAAATCCATTTTATATATATATATATATATTATAGAGAGTATTATAGTAGTATATATATATTTAGTATACTTAGTATATTATAATATATTATATAGTATTAAGTATATATATAATATATATATATGGTATATATATAAATATATATATATATTATAGATATATAGATATATATATAAAGTGTCAACTAATGGGAAATTTGCACTGGTAGAATAATGATGGGATGGTTTTAGCTTTGGTGAATGGATGAGAGATGAAATGTAAAACTTAGAGTGTAGGTAGAGGGAACAGCTTCGGAAAATCTGGACATAACAATTGTTCGGAGATGAATAAAGAGGTGATTGTTGAATGTGTGGGATGGTAGGATAGGGTTGCAAGTTAGATAGGATTTTTTGGGCCATGAGGTCGATGTAGTAAACGTGACAGGGGATAATATTAGAGCGAGAAAGTTGAAGAATGTGAATCTGCGGGCAAGCAAGTACGAAAGGAATTACCGGTGAAATGATCAAGAGCGGAGGCGAGAGATGGTGATTGATTGGATTTGGATGAGGTTGATGTAACAAAAATGTTTATGGAGGGAGCATATTCGAAGGATTTTGGGATAAGGCACGCTTAATAGTTACCGGGTTTTATATAAGTGTGGGATCGGATTAACTTGAGGTAAATTTTTATAGGGATAATTAGTTATTAAGCTGTAGTAGGGAAGATATAACTTATATTTGGTTCGAAAAAGAATGCGTCGACGTGACTGAAGGACATGATTGTGAAGAACAGGTGGCTTTTAGAAGTGGTAGAGGATGTGTGGATCAAATCTTTACATTGAAAAAAAAAGATTGAGAAAATGAGGGAGGAGAAGAATAAATTGTATTTAGTTTTTTTTTTTTTTTTTTTTTTTTTTTTTTTTTTTTTTTTTTTTTTTTTGTGTGTGTATTTTGCAGAACTTAGGGAATATGCAAAGTGATTAATACGAAAGGACTCTATTGGCATTTCGGTGTTATTAAGATATATGGTGTTAGTGGTAAGCTTCTTAATGGTTTTATAAAGTTTATTTATACGGATTACAATGAGAACTGCTTTTGTTCCGAAAAAACTCGTCACACGTTTCGTTTGAAATTCAGGTTCTGGAGTTCGCGAGAGCAAAACCAAATTCGCTTATTACCAATATAGAGCATATCCAACTTTCTAACCGGTTCTGGCTCTACCATTTCAAAATTTTCCGGCTCCCACTCCACTCCACCTCTTCAAAACGTAAAACGGCCGACGTTCCCACTCTCTTCAAAATTTACCGACTCCCCAACTCCGCGACTCCCGACTCGCGACTCCGACTCCTCCCCAATCTCGGTTTAGATGATGGAGGAATCGGAAGAGAGTTGGAGGATTTGATTTACATTTTGCGTGAATCAATTTATATGCGGATGCTTTGGGTTTGTGTGGTGAATGTGAGAGAGGTTGAGGATTGGTAGAGAGATGTTGCAAGGTGTGTAAAAGAAACCCAATTCGATCAAGATGTTTGAAGGTAAAACGTAGAGAATAGGGTAAGGTTATGGTTGTGAGTTTGAAGGACAGGTCCTTCTCAGAGTGTGAAGTATATGCTTTGATAGCTCCAATACGATGAGTGAGCAGCTGGGGAGCAAAGTTGACTCGCGGTTTTAAATATTTAGATGATATATCCATGTTGAGAATGGAAAAAAGGGAGACAGGATGATGCAAGAGATTGTACGTATTGAAGTTTGTGAATATGGCAGGAAGCGTTTGGCTGTTTGATGCAAATTATATCGTGCGCGGGAGTATTTCACAAGCCCTAAGCCTGAGAGCTGCGCTTAGGTCTTTCTTTGATGGGTTAGTGCTTTTCAGATTAGGAATAATGATAATGTTTGAAATTAAGTTTCGTCTGATATCTGTCGGGGAAAGACATCTTTCAATAGGGGGGGGAGGGAGTATTATGAAATCTAAATTTTTTTTCCTGAAGGGAGGGATTGTGCCCAGGGCGGAGACGAGACAGCTTCATTCTGGAATGAAAACCCAAGGTTTCTTTTGTGGCAGATATTTCTGGTGCACGGGCTTGGAATAAGGTGTTGTTTGGGTATCCGGAGACAGCTCTATATGCTTGAAATGGGAGAGTCTGATGGCGGGGTAGGGAAGCGTATCATTTATGTTAGAATAATATATAGCTGGTGTGATTTTTTCCGTTTTGGTGGAGGGGGCTGTTTCAATGTTTGGAGTTAAGGATGGTCTGTTGAGAGTGATCTGCTGTAAAATTGGCAGCCTATCATATCAAGATGGGCCCTTAGAGGAAGAATTTTTGTTCTTGTTTGTAAGTGATGGATGGGTGTGGATGGGAGGCAGAATGTTATTATTCAGATACTTTGTTTTAAACGCTTTCAAGATTTTAGATGTTGGTATGTACTATTACGGGGGTCCATGAGGGTGATGTATACGTTCAAGGATGGGATGAAAGGAATTGGGGCCTGAATCCAATAGTGCGAGCGGATCTTAAGTTGTTGGCTGGAAATTTGTTCTGGTTAGTTCTCATTGCATTTAGTTTATGTTGTTTGTATATAGTTGTGGATGTTTGTTTAATGTTGTTTATGGGGTGAAATTCATGTGTGTAATCAAGGTTAAGCCTAGGCAATAGTGGGCCTTGTTTATGAGTGCAAAGTGGTCTGTGGGTTGAGAAGGGAAACTGGCTCGTAGGTGGGTTTTTCTGTTTCTCTTCTGTCAAGGTGTGAACATGGCAACAGAAGGAAGAGACATTATAGCCGCACTGTTCCTAGCAGCGTTTATGATACTTGTTGTAGTTCACGAAGTTCGGCTGTATTGAAAGAGGGGTTTTTGAGCTTTCATCTATCGGCTCTCCCACATAGCTTATTGAGTTTTTGTTGACGGGGATGTGAGTTGTGGAAGAGATCAGGCATAAAAAGATTAAAAGAGAGGTTGGTGGGATAAGAGTAGAGCGGCGCCTGGGAGACTGCCATTAATTACGTAAGCACCGTTTGTAATGTAAGGGAAGGGCGTGTGACGGTTCACTCGGTATGAACCTTCTTGGGACGTTGCGACCGGATAGCTATCAGTGGTGAGACGGACAGTCGCCAAACAACAGCGAGGAATCCACAAGGTTCGCAATGCTGGTCGGCGGCTGAGAGAATGTGGCTCTATTCTCTCCTTGGCTTCGGCTTGGCGAGTTCCTGTGCCGAAGACGTATTTGTGTAGAAGGTAAGGAGCTACATCCCCCTCTAGATTAGGGCTCAGTACAGTGAGACCGGTTGGTGTTTATGCCTGTAAAAAAAGGAAAAAATACGAAGATATATGATATTGTCATTGATGGTTAATTTTTGTATTTAAATATTTATGTACATTAAGAGAGTTGACCGTGGATGCAGTAGGTGCAACGAAGTCGTAACTGCTGTGTTCATCGTCTATGTTCGGCTACAAAGAGAGAGATGCGGGAAGGGTGGTAGGTTTGTGGTTAAAACCGTGAGGTTTTGGGTTATGCATCTGTAAGTTGAGTTCGTGATTTGATGGCTAGTGAATGTGTTTGTCTAAAACCAAAATGATGTGGGTGATGAGAAGGGGGAGCTAGAGTAAAGGAATTGGGAGGAGGCAGCAGAACGTCTGTGTCAGGATTCAGGGAGGATTAGACCCACGCGCGAATGATATCACGAGGGTTATGCAAGGCTGTGGCTTGTTGGATGATTGTGTTAGGTCATACGTATGGGGCTTATGTATGAGTGTGTTTCCATGAATGGTAAGACACGGTGTTGGTTTTGATCATGCTCTATTGAATCATTTTTGGGCTAACGAACTCCTGACGCGGGGTATCGGTCCTTCATTCATTAGCTTCTAATCGTTTCTGTAAGGGTAGTTGTTAACTGCTAATCTTTGGCTTATGTTAATTTTAGAGTAATGTGGACAATGGATACATATGTTGCATTGATTTTTTTTGGCTAAAGATTTTATTGTTTTGCTGTGGAACCAGATACTGAAATCATAGGGGTGATGTATTTGTGAAGGTTTCGGAAACTTTTCTTTTTTTTAAAAAATGGATCGTGATAGTTTTGTTGTGTTGGTTTTGTGTTGAATGTTTGGCGTAATATTATGTGGAGAATTTCTAGTTCTAATTTGAATATTAATCTAGGTTATTTGATTTCTATTGTCTAAGGTCGATTTGATCGTGATATTCTATGTTTTGGTCTTGGTTTGCCTCTCTCTCTCTCTCTCTCGTCTTCCTCACTCCTCGCTCTCTCTCTCGTCTCTCTCTCTCTCTCTCCTCTCATCTCGTCTCTCTCTCTATCTCTCTCTGGTGGATTTCCCTGATCACCCCGTCCCTTTCTCTCTGCTTCCTCTCTCTCATCTCTCTCTCTCTCTCGTTCTGCTCTTCCTCTCCCTGCTCGTCTCCTCTCTCTCTTTTAATGGACGGGAGTTTCTTTGTATTAATTAGAAGGAGTATATTTCGGGTGAAAAGTTAGGATCTAAATGTTTGCAGTAGCCTTAATTGGGGATTACAATCTTAGACTTGGGGATGATGATTTATTAAAGTGTATTGCTTTGTCAAGAGTTCTATAGTTAACTGTTTGAAAGAGTTGGAGTTCCTGTTCTATGAAATCAGTGTAAGCTTGTAAGTTCCCTTTCTTATAGTTAGTGTATGTTCTTTTAAAGGATGTGTGTGTGGTGCTTGTGTTGAATTGTGATTAGTATTGGAATATGGTCAGAGGGTAAAGCTTGAAATGTTTGCCAAGTTGTGGTAACCTGAATTTGGGGGAGCAGAAGGTAATGTCGCGAGACGTGGGATTTTGATCGAAGTACCGTACATTGTAAAAAATGTCACCCAGGAAGATGCAAAAGAAATTTAAAAAAGCTGGAAGGTAAGAAAAGTAATAACTATTGAAGAAAAGAAGGAAATTGTTGAGAAATTTGAGTGGCGGGCTTTTGACCCATCTAGGCAACATGTATGTCATGTCTAAGTCAACAATCGATACGATATTACAGCAAAAAATACGATTAAGGTTGATGTTGCTAAAGGTGTTACGAAGGTTCACTCGAGTAAGCATAATTAATCAGTGTTAGATGAAGTAGAGAGATTGTTGTTTATTTGGATAAACGATAGGCAAATTGTTAGTGATAGCCTAACTGAGGCTATGATATCAGTGATAGCGGTGAAACCTTCCTTGATAGTAAAATATGGTTTCCCAATTTTAAAGCGAAAACTGGTGTTCACAATGTTGTTAGACATGGAGGAGCAGCCAGTGCCGATAAAAGGGCTGCCGATAATTACGTTCACCATTTCGAAACGCTCTGCTCAAGAAAGGGGTTTTCTTCTCATCAAGTATTTAAACGTTATTGAACGGGCCTTTTTTGGAAAAAAAATGCCCAGCAGAACATACATAACGCATGAAGATAAGAGAATGCCACGGCACAAACCTATGAAGGAGAGGCTAACTCTCCTTTTTTGTGCCAATGCCAGTGGTGACTTAAAAATATGGCCTCTCCTAGTTTTCCATTCTGAGAGCCCTAGAGTCTTTAGAAGAGTCTTATGACACTCCGACACAAAAGCTTGGGTCACTAGGGTCCTTTTTTTGAGTGGGTCAGAGAAATTTTCTGTACCACTGTAAAAAACATGAAGGCTCTGTTAGTCATGGACAATGCTCCGGCGCATCCAAAAGATTTAGAATAAGAGTTAGCAGTGGAGTTTTCATAGATAACAATAGAGTTCCTTTCACCCAACACGACATCCCTCCTGCAATCTATGAACCAACAGGTTATTGCAAATTTCAAGAAGCTCTACACCAAAGAATTGTTCCAAAAGTGCTTTCAGATGGTGTCAGAGACAGATCTAACCCTCGGAAACTTCTGGAAGGAGCACTACAACATTTTTTCATGTGTAAACCTAATTGAAAAGCCTTGGCAAAATGTCTCTTTAGAACACTACGATCTGCATGGAAGAAATTATGGCCTAAAGTAATAGCGGAAATGGAATGTAAAAAGTTTCAAGAGGAACTACAGCCTGCAGCAGATCCTGTTGTTGGTGAAATTGTCACCATAGCCGAGTCTGGGGGTGAGGGGGGGGGGCGGGGGGGGGAGGGGTGGTGGGGGGGGAGGGGAGGGGGGGATGGGGGGGGAAGGGGGGGGCGGGGGGGGGGGGGGGGTGGGGGGGGGGGGTAAAGTAATAGCGGAAATGGAATGTAAAAAGTTTCAAGAGGAACTACAGCCTGCAGCAGATCCTGTTGTTGGGGGAAATTGTCACCATAGCCGAGTCTATAGGCTTGCAGGTGGGCATTAATGATGTCCAGGAGCTAGTACAAGAACATAAGGAGGAGGAGTCCATGGAGGAGCTACAAGAACTTCTGGCAGAGCAGCAGAAATTGACATCTGAGGAGCTATCAAAAGAGGAAAGGGAGGATCAACAACCACTGATCCCATCTAATGAAATAAAGGGACATTTTGAGGAAATGGACAGAGGTTCAAACAATTTTTGAAATGATTCTTCCTGATAAAAAAAGAACAAATCAGTGTCTTAATTTAGTAATTGGCAATTGTGCATCGTATTTTAGAGCAGTTTAAAAAAAAAAAAAGGCAAAAACAAACCACACGATAAATTTTTTAGCAAAAAACAAAAATTTAGTGAATCAGAACCTGGTCCTAGTGGGCTGTTGACTGTATCAAGATAAAAAACACCAGAGCTTAATGTTCCTGAAATTCTTTTGGAAGAGGACTCTACTTCCAAACAATAACCTCCTTTCATCCTCCCCTTCATCCATTCCTGCAAGTCAAAGATGCCAACTTCAATGGGTAGTCATGGGTTTTTAGGGGCTTGGAACGGATTATTAATTTCCCTCTATTTCTTATGGCAAAAATAGATTCGTATAATGAACATATTGCACAATGAACCGCCATTAAGAACGGATTAGGTTCGTTGTACAAGGGCCCACTGTATATAATTTGAAGTTTTAATACGAAAGATTTTGAACAGAGAAAAAAATAAATTTAAAAGATAAATTAAGCAAGTTCCTTACATTAGAAAACCAATTATTAGAAATTAAATCAATTACAAGATTGTAAAAAATATTGAATTATCTTACCGTAATGCTATTAGCTTTGCATAACTGAGCTGCATCTTCTAAAACTTCTTTTGGTATGTCATCTATTGTTTGTCCCTTAGAAAAAGAATGAAGAAAATATATCATCTACTGGAAGCCTAAAATATTTTATATAAATGTAATGTATTAAACCTATGAACAATTTATTCTTTTAAACTCGCTTAATTTTCAAAAAATAACGAGTTTATTTTAGGCATAATTGAATATCAATTCCACTTTTGTCTATCTTAAAAGTTAAGGACTGCATAATTATATATTTTCTCATATTAAAGAATCATTGGTACATACTCCTTGCTAATTTCAGACTATGTTGGAATAATTAATGCTATTATTAAAATTGTTTTAACTATCACGAATTTCTTTAAGTTTTTAGCACTTCTCTTTCAAATACTACTATTTTTTTTAACTACCTAGCTAGAAATATTCCACTTTTAGTGACCAGTTCTATATTACAAACATTTATCTATTATAATCACTTCCAAAATTTTCCTTAAAATAAAAAATTTATTTTAAATTGCCATATTAATTCTTTATTATACAGAAACTTTTAAGATGAACAACAAATAAAAATATAAAGCAAACTTTCCTCAACATAAAATATTGAACTCTCTGAAAACACCCTATTATCATTAATCACCAACATGCCCAACATCATCAATTGATCAAGAAACTACCAATTGTAAAGATATTCAACTATATGAAAAAACTAATATATTGATTTCTATGAAATTAACAGTACAAATAAAAATTCTTTTTAGGAAAGATGAAATTAATAAAAAAAAAAAAAAAAAAAAAATCTATTCTGAATTGGCGTTTTATGACTCAATGAACTGCTTGAATATTTAAAGATAATTTTTCAAATATCATTTCTTTAGTTTGTGGTTGCACGCTTTTTTTCTAACAGGTTTAGCACTTCTCTTTCAAATACTACTTTTTTTTATACAATTGCCTAGCTATAAATTTTTAAAAATATCTAAAGCCAGAAAAAATAGTGTGTTTATTATTAGAATAATTTTCTCAAATAAAGAAGAAAAATTTCAGTGACTTTTCAAAGTTTATTCAACATGAATGTTTGTAATAGTGGAGTTGTCAGTTCTCCAACTCTTGTAACTCTCATCTCTTACAATTTATTGCCTCCCATAAGGCATAAGCAAAAAAAGGTTTCCAGGTAGTAATAGTTGTCAGGTCTTCTGAAAAGTACTAAAAGGGAATATCACTTTCACATTGAAAAAAGAATTATAATGTCAATATAAGAGTAATGTTGGTTTGAGTTTCCTATGCTTTCTTCGTTCATTCGGTTTATGATTGTTCCGGATTTGTATTTATCAAGGTTGCACATGATTAAATCAAAAAGATTTAACCAACAGATTTATTATTTTATTATTTTTATTTTTTTTTTCACAAAAAAAATCAATGATTTTTTAAAGATTTATTTCTTTGATTTTTTTACAGCTGATAGAATCTTGAAATTTTTGTAGCATTTTAATTTTTTACAGTTAACCAATAAACTCAGTTTTTTTTTTATTAGTCATATATAACCCTGTTAAAAGAAAATAGAAAGAATTCTGGAAATACCACAAACGGTAAAGTAACATAGACTACATCTTTATAAATTCCTACGTGCATTTATATTTGACTTTAATAAAGATCTAACAGTCGCAAATTTGGTTTCACATAACTTGAGTGATTTGTCAGTTGACACTATTTAGTGATATCAAATTTAATATTACTGCCAAGCTTTACTAACTACTAAGAAAATATGTAAATAAGTTAATACTAACAACTAAACTAATTACCAAAAAGTTTTAACAGCTTAATTCTTAGATAAGTTACACTACAGAGATAACTTTCGAAGGCTAGGCTGAAGAGTGAAAATAAGCAAGGTGTTTTATTAAGATGATACTGTACCTATTATCATTTCTACCACGTTTAATAAAAACATTTTTTTAAAAAATGTATTTTTTTTATTTAAAAAACAAAAAATCCTGGTGTCCATAGAACAAAAAACAAAATTGGCAGACAATTTTCTTAAGAAGCCTGGGTCTACGAATGGAAAAATTTAACTTCTAGTAGTTACGTGAAGATGGAGGTACCACTGCTTCCTTGTTAGGAGCTTAGCACAATATTTGTTGCAACCACTCCCAAGAACAAATTTTTAGTCATAATTATTTGCAGGGCTGCAGAGTGAGAAAAAAAACATTGGGTGGAGCTAGAAAGGTTTAAAACGATAGAGTTGGTCTATTTTCCAATGTCAGACTTTTAAAACTGATAGTCACCAAAAAAATTTACCTATTCCGCAGACTTGATTACTTGTGCTAAACCATAATGAAGAATTACCTTACTTTCATTTTTGACAGTCCCTTTGTTCTTTACATAAATATAAATGTTTTATGGTCTTCTGATATCTATATCATATTAATTTTAAACATGCAAAAAAATGTTCCAAATTCGTATCGATTTGTTGAATGATGTGGAGCAACATATTTTTGAAACTACCATCCTTTCGCCATTACGGTCCGGCCACATTTTGATTTCCTATATTCTTAATGAAAAGTTGTTATTGATATTTATTTTTTACTTTTTGCTTTTTCATCTATATCCTATTAAAAAAAAAACAGCACGGAACAAACGCGTAACGGTTTCACTACAATTTTGTCATCATGAGTTTTTCGGCTCGGCTTGGTTTCCTCGGGCGAGCGAAGCGAGCCCTCTGCGCGTGCGTAGCACGTGCTCAGGGACAAGTCTTGCTCCGTTAGGAGCAAGCCAAAGGCTTGTATTTTGCTAATGAAATTCAGATAAAAACAATATATTATATATATATATATATATTTATATATTATAATATTACACATATATTACAATATATATATATATATATATATATATATATATAATATATATATATATATATATATAATATATATATATTATATATATATATATATATAATTAGGGATTGTTACCGATACCAGAAAAGAGCCCGATACCGATAATCTATTTTAGTGCCGATACCGATACTTTAATGTAATATAATAAAATACACAGTAATAAGATAAAGAACATTTTTGCACTGCTAGGCAACTCAAGATTTCATTCCCTTTACTTAGTCATTTATATTTCATATTGGTTGTGCCAAGTAATTTATTTTATAAATTAAAATAGTACCTTTAAGGAAATAATAATTGCAAAATATAATATAATAACTTTTTTATGTTGTGTTTAATTCAAAAATATTCCATTTCCAAATTTTCAAGTAAGTATTAACAAAGTTTAGCCTACTAGCTTTTATGTTTTAACATCATTTCAAAGTAGAAAAGAAGATTTTTAATGAAACTAAATATTACAGAGATAATAAAAAATGAAAAAAAAAGACCTCAATTAGTCAGCCGAAAAGTTAAAATAAAAAAAACGCTATTTACTCAAACATGACATAATTTAATAAAAATACTCCTTTAAGATAGATATCATTCAATACTCAAATTCAAAAAATTCACCCAAATTGTGATGCAAAAAAAACATTAAGCTTTCACTAGTATCTGACGAGAGACTGTTCCTTTTTGGGGTGTTTAAATTCCTACCTACACTATAAATACGCTCTCTCTCGACTGATGAAGGAGGTGCTGATAATTATTTGCCTGCAAGCACTGATAATAATGAAAACCTTAGCCCATTTTCATGCCACAGATGAAAGGATTCTCTTTTGTAGGCAGCATCTCATGGTTTTTCGTAGAGCCTCATCTCCTCTTTCACAGACTTCAAATTTGAATTATCTTTGCTCCTTGTTGACTGTCTCTTCAGTTTTACAATGAGGTTCCCTGGAATGTGATTCCTTTGAAGGTGAATGCAATTCGGCTATGAACTTATCCAAAGTCAACAATCCTAAGATTCTCTCCTTTAAGCCTTCCACTGTGTGGCCTGAAACCACCATCGTCATCAATCAGTGCTGTTGCCAGGGGTTGCAGATAAGGCGACTCTTCCACTTCTCTGTCCCTTTTTTTTGTCAAGCGAAGCAACTCCTCGGATTATGCTATTTAGATGCAGTCTAGAAGGATCCGCGTCGGAGTGCCATTTTTTTTTTCCCTTGTGGGGGTTTCAGCTAGCTTAAGGATTCCTACAGAACCTTTATGTTATTATTTTTACAGTTTCACCGTTACAGTTGTCACCGCCGCTCACGGGCAGAATCCTATTCAAGGATGGGTATTGAACGCCTCAAAAATCCATCTAACGCAAAATTACGCAGATGAGCACAGGAGCAGCTTTTTAAAGTGAGGGAAATTAAATGGAGTAGGAAACACAGATGATGGAAGAGAATTCCACAGACAGAGGTGGCAGGAAAGAAAGAAGCCCCGCAGCGAACCAGTCTGGGAGTTACTAACGATCAACACAAAACTCATGTTGCCGACACAGCCACCCCTTGTGCTACGAGGGCGTCGTAAAGGTGGTGGTACGCATGTGGATATTTCCTCGATCACTTGCCTGCTACAAACCTATAGAAAAGGGATAAAGCACCAACATCGCGCCGCAAATATAGAGAGTCAAGTGAAGTAGAAAGTACAGGACAGTTTATAGTCTTTTGGCCTTTGACTCGACCTATCCAAAAGCCGGATGAAACCAGACCCCGCCCCCCACCAGATATAGAGCATACTCCAAACAAGGGCGGAATGAGGACCCGTTAGTGGAGTAGAGTAACTGAGAAGAGGAAAAAAGTCCGCAGTCTAAACAAACTCCCAGTTTCTTTGAGGCGCCCTAGCAACCATTGTATTTGAGGTTTTCAAAACATTCTTTTGTTTATGTTAAGGCCAAGGATTGTTTATATTGTCAACAGAGAGAGACGAGAGAACCGTCGCAAGAGATAGAAAAGTTAAGTCTTAGAGAGAGGGAGATTTATAGAAGTGGGTTTTTAAAGAATTAAATTTCACAAGCTTGAGACGGACCCCACCCGGAAATTCTATCCAGATCAGCAAAAATAGAATCGAAAGATTAAGACGAAGGGCATTCTAGAAGTAAAAAGGGAGCAGAATGATATGAGTTGAAGAATGAAGTGTCAAATCATCGGCATATGATGGATAGAGTTAGATGTGCAGGTGAGAAGATCGGTGATGAAAATCAGAATAAAGTAGGAGGATAAAACAGAACCCTAGGACACCATTAACAGAAAAGAAGAAGTCGCCACATCAACAACAACAGCGGACATTGAGCGATTTGAAAGAAAGCTAACATAAGTAGCAAAGAAAGAAGGAAACCCAAAAGAGGGGAGCTTAGAAGAAAGCAGTGACGTGTGCCATACCCGGTCAAATGCTTTGGAATGTCAAGCGCCACCCACACAAGTCTTCCCGTAGTTCCTAAGAGCGGAAAACATAAATCTGTTAAATATGGAAAGTATATCGCCAGTAAGATCTCGAGCACCGAAAGCCTTACTGGTAATCAGAAAGAAGGGAAAGAGATTCTAGATGATCTAAGAAATGAGAGTTGAGAAAGGATTCAAAGATCTTAGAAAGAATACAAGTTGAGCTTTAGGGCGATAGTTAGGAGGATCGAGCAGCATCATGTTTCGGAATAGGTTGGACAAATGCGCGCTTCCAACACTGAGGGGAAAGTGCTAGTATTGAGGCATAGAGAATAAGTTGAAAGAGGACAGAGAGAGAACGGAAGCAACATCCTCAAAACTCGAAGAGGAAGCCATCCGGGCCACCCGCCTTGCCTAACGTTCATAGATTTCAGGAGCTCAAGCACCGATCAAATGAAATGACAGTAAAGGCATGGACACCTGAGAGGAGAAGAGGGAGGAGGAAGCCAGAATCGTCCAGGGTGAGTTAAGAGGAAAATAGGAGCCAAAGAGCATGATTGCCTTTTCATTGAGTATTAACAAACAGAATTCATCAAAGCGAATAAGAGAGGAAAGATGATTTACAGAAGTTGTGTAGAGATGTTTTTGCAAGAGCCAGAGAGATTGTCAGTAGTAGAAAACCAAGGCAGGTCAGCGCATTTTCGTTTAATGAAAGTCCGCTTTGCTCTACGAAGAGAGTATCCCTGCAACGGATTTCTAGCTGAATGAAAATTTGGCAAGAGTGATAGTGAGAACGAAAATTTTTCCACACCGAATAAGCATTGTCTCTAGCATGAATGGCCAGGGAACAAGACATCAAACCATGGATTTTGAGGAGAAAACAGATTTAGTCCAAGAAGGAATGAACCTGCTCATCCCATTAACAATACAGTTCCCACTTTATCGCAGAATCTGAAGCGTCTTAAGAGTCAAAACAGTCACTTCAATTATAGTTAGCGTAGAAAGGACGCAACGCAAGGGCAATCGGCCCGATCAAAGTTGCCAGAAAAACGCATAGGGCAGATGGAGCTGTTGGAGAGAAAGTATTAAAATTAAGTTGATATAAGGTTGTGGTCAAATTACCGATATGAGCGAAGGTGGTGTATTATAGGAGAGAAAGGACTAGTGGTGAAACATAGGTCAAGTGTGATCAAGAGTTGTGACGATCCGGAATGTATGTGGTATTTAATCAATTGCTCCAGATCGTTGGAGAAACTGAATGATTCGGCTTCCCCCACCCGAAATCAGTACGAGAGGAACCCAACAGTTCAGGTTTTGTTATACAAATTGAAAATCCCCTAAATAGGAGGAGCTCAAGTATTTGGATTGGAGAAATATTAAACAGTTCTCGTGAGAAGTAGTAAGGTAATCAAAAAGGCATGAAAATCTGTTCTGTTTAGGAGAACAGGAGCAGAAGCAAAGAATATTGTAGTAGAAGGCATGAAAGATTGTAAGCTACAGAACATCGAAATTAGGAGAAGATTCGAGATTTCTCGAGACGTGTCTATAGGAATGGTTTAATTTGCATTAGCACATACTCCACCCTTCAAACGGAAATTATAAAATAAGTCATAGTTGGATATTAAACGAGATGAAGGATGAAATCTTAGCCATCTGGTCTCAACAAGAGCATTAAAATTAGGTTTAGAGTATAGAGAGTAGTTTTCCATGGATGCAGAGTTAGAGTCCAAGCCATTGATGTTGGTAAAGCAAAAGAAAGCGACGCCTGTGCAAATCTGCTATCCATACACGCACACGCAATCACACACAAAAAAAAAAAAAAAAAAAAAAAAAAAAAAAAAAAAAAAAAAAAAAAAAAAGAGAAGAAACAAATTAGACAAAAACCAAAGAGAGGAGAAAATAGGAAAATTATTGTTACGCTAAAAACCCTAAATTTAAAACAATAATACACCTATTTACAGCCAAATATGCTAAAACATGAATAACCAGAAAGTTTTAAAAACACTCACACACTTCACTAAACTCACGAAATTGCGTACAAAAGAAAAAATACTATTGATCAAACTAAAAAAGTAGAAATCTGTATAAAGTATAAAATGGCTGGTCAAATAGGTAAAATTTTACGCTAAAGACCAGGTAGAAACGCTAAAAATCTAGTTAAAAAAGGAAATCGAGGAAAAAAAAAAAAATTGTACTAGCTATCTATATCGAACTAATTTATTATTGAATCTAAAAGTTCTCAAATTTTCACCCAAAAAGAAAAGAAAGTATGCTGCCCATTTAAACCGATACCGAATACCACAAAAATAGGCCGATACTACGATACCGATACTAATCGGTACATCCCTAACTAATATATATAATATATATAGATACTATTATATATATATAATATATATTATATAATATATATATAATACGTTATATATATATTAATATAATAATATATAGATATATATATATAATATATATATATTATAATATATATATATAATATTATATATATATATATATTATATTATATTATATATAATATATATATATATATATATATATATATATATATATTATATATATATATAAATATATATATATATATATATATTAATATATATATATATATATATATATATATATATAATATATATTATATATTAGTATATATATATATATATATATATATATATATATATATTATATAATAATATATATATAATATATATATATATTATATATATATATATATATAAAATTATATAAATATATATATATATATATATAATAATATATAAATTTTAAAACAAAAGAAAAAAAAGGTAAAAAGAAAAACAAACTTTTACTTAAAAAAAATATAAAAAGATCTATTAAAACTTACCTGATTCAATCTTAGATACACATGAGCTAAGACAATTTATCAACATGAAACCAAACATCCTCTGGCCATCCCCACCTAATTAATTCTTCATCTATAAAAAAATTAAATGATATATATAATATATATATATATATATATTAATATCATAATATATAAAATATATATATATAATATATATATATATATATATATATATATATACACAGTGCGTCCATAAAGAAATGGTGTGTTTTTGAACGGCACAGGAAAGCCAACAAAAGAAGATAGAAATGTGAAATCTTCACCAAATAAAAGGGAAACCCTCCGAGTTCATACCTATTCAATGCAGTTCGATATGGTTTCCATGTGTTGCCCTATACACATCTAAACGGTAATCAAGTTCTTCCCACACACGGTTAAGGATGTCTGGTGTAACAGAGTGAATAACGTCTGTGATTCTGTTTTAAATGATTAATGTCGTTGATACGTCACTGTAGACATGTTGCTTCACATAATCCCACAAGTAATAGTCTAAGGGCGTTAGATCTGGGATAGTGGTGGATATGGTGTGATAGAACCGCTGCCTATCCACCACTGGGGGAATGTTGTATTCAGAAACTCACAAACAATGGCGGAGTAGTGGGGAAGAGCGCCGTCATGTTGAAAGATGACACCTGGAAATTGTGGCACTGCATACAACTCCAACATGTCAAGGTAGTTGCTTCCCGTCACAGTCTGATCCGCAAAAAAATAAAAAATGGGCCTATTACTTTTTCATGCATCAGGCCACATCACACGTTCACTTTAGGGCTGTTACGTTCGTACTCTACGTAGGCACGAGGATTTTTAGCTGCTTATATTCGGACGCTATGGCGATGAACATGTCCAGACATGGAATGTCCCCTCGTCGCTAAACACAATCTTCTGCAGAAATCGTCCATCACTGCATGAAGCATATATATCTGTGGCAAACGAGAATCGTTTGGGTCTATCCGCGGGTTTGATAGCGTGCAACAGCTGCAATTTGTAACCCGAAAAACATAGACGTTTCTTTAACACCTTATGAGCTGTAGTCTTGCTTAGGTGTAATTGTCGAGCACACGCACGCACTGATTTTTTAGGGCTTCATAGGTAGCTCTCCCGTATAGCCTCTATGGACTCGTCACTTACCGATGGCCTACCAGAACGGGGTTTGTCCAATACACTGCCGGTCTCCTTATCCCACCGAGTTAATGTTATTCCTATATGGTGGCGCTTCGTTGTACACGCGACGCGACGATATTCACGTTGCACTTTTGTCACGGATTCGAATTAACAAGCTACAGAACACACTGAACTTTCCTCTGGTAACGTCCACATCGCGGGACTTGACCAGAGCGTGGCCTGATCCGCTGCCGCGCAGTTCATCACCTGCATCATCAAACTTGGAGAGTTTTCCTTTATCGGTTGAAGATATCACATTTCTATCTTCTTTGTTGCTTTCCTATGACTCTCAATAAAAGTGCCAACATGACTTTACGGACACCCACACACACACACACATACTATATTATATTATATATATATATAGATATATATATATATATATATATATATATATATATTATATATATATTAAAAAATATAAGATAAATATAAAGTATAAAAAAATATATGCATATATATATATATTATAATATATATATATATATATTAGAACATTAGAAATATAGACAGTAAGAAACCATATAGGCCTATCGAGACCGACCCAGTAAACCCAATAGAACCAATCACCAACCATATTCATGCAAGTCCACAAAGCACCCTAGGGCTTGTCAATAACTTACATAGTATACACAGTCTACAACTAAAAGAAAAAACTATAGCTAAAGTACATGCTTACCACACTACAACCTTTAATAACTTTGTTATAGTCATAACATTGCAGTTTAACCTTAATAACTACTATAACTAAAACTCACCAAATTTGGTTTAGTCAAAATATACTATATGATACCCAAACCATTAATATACCTATCCAATCCTTTCTTCCTTCCTTTCTTAAATGATACAATTGAGTCTCACTCAACAACCTCCTGTGGCAAACTATTACAAAAATTAACCACCCTATTACTGAATGAATTTTTTATGGCAAAATGGCATGCCTCCTTCTAAATTTTCTTACTATGTCCCCTGATCTCATGTTCATGGTCTACTATGAAGAAATTATTGGTCTCGGTATTATTATCAAAAGATGCAAATATTTTGTAGACTTGTATCATGTCCCCTCTGAGAAATTGCCTTTCTACAGAAAACATTTCTAACTCCTTCAGCCTCTCCTCATAGCTCTTACCCTCAAACCCAGAAATCATCTTGTTGCTCAATGTTTCACTCCCTCACTAGCATATCTATGTCTTTCCTTAAATAAGTTGCCCAAACTTGTGCACCTTACTCTTATACTGGCCTAACATAGTTATTATACAGTTTACTTATAACTTCCTTGCTCTTGTAAATGACATTGTGATTTATTATACCTAACATCTTATTGCTTTATTCCTTGCTTCCAAACACTGAATAGCTACTTTCAAATTACTGCTTATAATCACACCTAAATCTTTTTCTTGGTCCACAGACTCAAGCCAATCCCCATTCATATTGTAGCTAAAACTTTTATTTGAGTAACATGGGTTAAAAACCTTACACTTTTTACAATTAAAATTCATTTGCCACTTATCTGCCCACCCAAGAAGTTTATAAAGATCATTTTAAATCTTTATACAACCATTACTATTCCTTACTGAGATAGCCACTTTTGGTATCATCTGCAAAACTTAGAAACCTTACGTTTAAGTCCCTGGTCTAAATCATTTATATTTATGAGGAACAATAGTGGCCTCAGCACTGAACCCTGTGGGACATCACTCATCACTATTTCTCATGATGACTTATTGCCATTTAGTTGTACACACTGTTTTCTATTCCACAACCACTCTTTAATCCAACCATGTGCCATCCCACCCATAATTGCAATAACTTCATCAGTCTTATGTGAGGAACCTTATCAAAAGATTTGCTGGTCTAAATATATAACAACAACTGGATCTCCTCAGCCAATGCAGTCAGAAATGTTTCCATAAATTCTAAAAGGTTTGTCTGACAAGACCTACCCTTTCTAAAACCATGCTGGGAGTTATACAATATCTTGTTATTTTCCAAATATTTCTCTATATGACCTTTCAGTAACTTTTCCAAAAATTTTACAAAAAGAGATGTTAAGCTAACTGGCCTATAACTGTTCCCAAATCTTCCTTACTACACTTTCTTATAAATAGACACAACATAGGTATGATGTCCAGGTTGTCTGTAGCTCACCAAATGTTATAGATAACTTAAAAATCAAATACAGTGCCTTTGCAATGCTGGTACTATCCATCTTCAGAATTCTTCCATATATTATATATATACCATTAGGACCTGAAGCTTTACTTGGGTCAATATGGTACAGTAAAGATTTAATCTTTTACCTCAAATTCAAATTCTGTAATATATATATCACCTAAATTCCTCAGTAAATGCAATCATAATGTATTCCTCAAATACTAAAAGGTTTGTCTGACATGATCTACTTTTTCTAAAACTATGCCAGGAGCCATACCACATCTTGTTATCATCCAAATATTTATCTACATAACCTTTCAGAAACTTTTCCAAAAGCTCTACAAACAGAGATGTTGATCTAACTGGCCTATCTATCTATCTATCTATCTTTTTGCCTTTCTTACTGACTGGATAAGTTTCTTGTTTTCCTATAATTTTGTAAATCTGACACCCAACTACTACCTTGAATATTTTAGAACATCTACGCTTTCTTTGATTTCTCTTTTTTAATCTTTCTATTAGACCAAATAGGTTCTCTTTTCGGCCGCCACCCTATTGGGTCATCTTTAAAACATTCTGACTGAATATTAATCTAAATTTGTATAAAATATTCCCACATGGTAAAACAATTTTGGTTTTTAAACTCTTTTATCCTAGTCAATTATACTAAGCATGTCTCGAAATTTATATAATCGCCATTTCGCAAATTTAAGATGTTTTCCTTATTAACTAAGAATTTGGGTCCAGATATCACATTCATGTTAAATCTAATTATATTATGGTCACAAATTTCCTAAATTCTCCTCAACTCTAACCTCATCCACCATACTTTCATCGTTAGTTATTATTGTCTAACAGTGTTGCGTCTTATATATATATATATATTATATATCATATAGTTGTTGTATACAATAAAAATACAAACTATGAGAGTGAGATTGTGCCACTCACAGCAGCTGGCTCATAACGATCCATCAAAAGCAGTATATTAAATTTTCTGATGTTATGTCATGCTGAGCAGTTGAACAACACACATTCTGTGTATTTGTTGAGGTCACCTTTGATAAAAGAAGAGTTAGTGTTATGAAATGAATATATAATATAATATATAAATATAAATATATATGGCCATATATATAATATATATATATATATATATATATATATATATATAATATATATATATATATATATATATTAATATATATATATATATATATATATATATATATATATATATATATATAGCACAAACCAAATATAAAAATTTTCACTTTAAGGGACGCTGCGCGTAGCGTTTCCTAACTTTTGAATTATAATCATCAATTCCATGATTTAGTTTTAACACTTTCTAGTGTAGAATTGAATGCTCTTTCCCAATGGTTGTGGTTATTTTCAATAGACAAAAAATATTTTACAATATATAGGGGGATACGGGGGGGTGTTCAATTTTGGCAATTCATAAATGAAAAATCACGATAACCCTTTTATTATTAATGCGCACGAAACTTTCGGAGCAAGTATTGTTTGGGGAAGATAAACATTTTTGTTTAAAAAATTTTTGATATGAGAGATCGGATTTGTTCTGGCAATGGGAAATTTTCAAATTTTCAGAAGTTTCCCCATATGCAGCGGCAAACCCCTGAGTTTACAAAACATTGATATAAACAAAAATGTGTGAACCTTGCCTATAAGTATATGACCTGAAGGTTTCGTATTGATTGAACAAAAAAATAAAAAATAGTATCATGAATTTTTTTTGGCAGCAAAAAAAAAAAAAAAAAAAAAAAAAAAAAAAAAACGGGTGGGGTTAAAAATTTTTAATTTTTATTCATTGAAGTTAATTTGCAATCGTTACTTTAATTTACGAGATTATAAAATATTTTATTTAGATTAATTTTTTGGTATGCCCAACAGTTTGCCGCTGATCGTGAGAAAAACTTGAAAACTTTGAAATGTTTCCCATGAACAGCGACAAATTGGGCTTACAAAAATTTTCTCTAAACAAAAAATTTCTACCTTCCCCAATTATATATGCTCTGATATTTCAAACTGATCGTATAAAAACTAATTACGTTTTTCATTGTTTTTCATTTTTGAGTTTCCAAATTTTTTTTTTTAATGATGTGTATCATGCAACATTTTTATTAGTGATTTCTTTGAACTTTTATTGCCTTTATTACTCGCGATATACCACAGATTTATTAGATAAATTTTCTGTACGCTTAATGGTTTTGCTGCTACTCACAGGAGAAAACTTTTAAAATTATAAGTGTTCCCATGAACGCGGCAAAAGTAGTTTTGGTTTACAAAAAAATTTATTTTAACACAATATGTGTATCCTTTCTATTATACATGCTCTGAAATTTTCGTATTAATCGGATATATAATAAAAAGTATTACGATTTTTCTTTTTATTGCCGAAAAAAAAAGAAAAAAAAAAGAAAAATTCAAATAATTGATGGCCTATAACTTTTACTATTCATCTGATTAGAATTAAATGTTTACAAACTTGTAAAAAATTGGCGAGATACCCATTTTTTTACTTATATAAATTTGTTGTATTTCCAACGCGTTTGCCACTGCTCACAGTTCAACTTCTTGTCTATTTTACTAAAAAATTTTTTTACATAAGCTTCTATTTCGGGGTATAACAAAAAAATCCGACGTCTGTTACTTTTCTCTTTTGTTTTCAATTTTGTAGTACATTGAACTACATTTTGAGAATGATTCATGCAAATATAAAATTTGTATATTTCTGATATATTTTTAAATTTTAGGAGAAAAAAAAAGTTGAGATTTAGCAAAAAAAAATCAAAATAAAAAAAATGTATCTTGTATTGCTGCCTATTTGTGTTATTTCATAAAATATATGCGTATGGCAAGTATTTCAGGAAATCGCTTGAAAATCTTTTGCAGTTCGAGCAGAATTCGCTGTAAAAATTGTGATAAAGAATCTGATTCATGATATTTGGGAGAAAATTACAGAAATTCTAAACGCCTTTTTGCATATGTTATTAAAACAAATATTGTACAGAAATCTTTCCTCTTTCGAATGGTGTATAATTCATCCCAAAAAAATTACATTAGTGTTGCTACGCGCAACGTCCCCTTAAAATGACAAAAGTAACCTTACATCCTAAATTTCACTGTCGCCTTCAAAGTAGTAGTTAAACATTCCGCTGACAGACTGAATTCATGTGGAAAACACTCCATGTGAGTTTGCTGGCACAGCATGTTCAACACCAGTTGCGATTCTGATTGGATAACTTCAATAGTGTTAAACACTACCTCTTCAACTGCAGATCCATTTTAGGGAAGAGGTAAAAGTGGAAGGGGGCCAAGTCAAGCGAGTACACCCTAGCTTCATAAAGTTATAACTCAGAACATGAATTTAGGGTCATCTCTAACTTTCCTTTGAGGCTCTGTGCACACCTTGACCTGATGGTCTCATTGATCAAGGTTCAGAAAACTAAGAACAAACTCTTCTGCAATTCGTCTATGTTGAGCTCATCTACAAGAATGCATTGGCATGTCCAATATGACATACCAACATGATTACAAACTGTGGATTGTCTGCCATTTTTAATCAAAGATCACTTTTCAAATACTTTCATGATCATTTTTGGCATTGGGCATGATGACAGACAACCCAAATGTTTGTCATTCTGGCCATCTTTGAAACACTTAAACCACTAAAATGTTCTTGCTTGACTTAAAGCTCGCTCACCAAAATCCTCCTTCAGCATTTGGGGAGTTTCAGCTGCAGTTTTATCGAGCTTGAAACAAAATTTTGTGAAGATTCTTTGCTCCCTAAAATCAGCCATTTCGAAATTCGCAGAAACAAAAGAACACCATGTAATTAAAACGGCAGAAACTAAGAAGCACCTACACCTCTCACGACGCCAGTTGGCAGACTAAAAGCTCAAAGACACACCAAGTGACACCTAGCGGCGGAAGAATGATAAATCAGCAGGTGTAGATGGAATTACTGGTGAAATGGTCAAGACTGAAGGCGAGATTGTGACTTACTGGATATGGAAGTTGTGCCACAAAGCATTTTTGGAGAGTGTAGTTCCAATTTCCGAAAGATTTCAGAAGATCAGTGGTCGCAATTTTATATAAGGGTAAGGAAGATAAGGGAAACTGTAGAAACTGTAGGGGAATTAGTTTATTTAGGGTTGTAGGGAAGATAATTGAATATGCTGGTATTTTGGTTGAAATAGTTCGTCTAGTGACTGAGGTGTTGATTTTTCAAAAACAAAATGCATTTAGAAGTTATAAAGGATGTGCAGATTAAATTATTATATTGAAGCAAATGAGTGAGAAAATGAGAGAGAAGAAGAACAAATTGTATTTTGGATTTGTGGACTTGCAATTGGCCTATGCCAGAATTAATAGGGAAGCTCTGTGGCAGGTGTTAGTGATATATGGCGTTGTGGTAGGCTTCTGAATTTAATTAAAAATATACAAGTCGATAGTGAAGCGTGTGTAAGAACAAGTAAATGGTTCAATATTAATATTGGAGTGAGGAAGGAATGTGTTATGTTTATATAGCTATTATATATACGGGGTGATGAAAGAAGTAATGGTAGGAGTGGCAGATGAGGGGGTTAGACTGATGGAGAATGGAAGAGAGTGGAGAGTGGCGTGCTTATTGTATGCATATGATTTGGATTTGTGTGACGGTCTGAAGAAAGTATGAGAGAATTTGTAAAGGTGTTTCGCAGGGTGTGTAAATGGAGTAGCTTGAAAATAAATATAGGCTAGAGTAAAGTGATGGTGGTGAGCGAGGAGAGTCAAAAGTGTAAAATTATTTTGGATGGTGAGCAAGTATTGGAGTTTAAATATTTAGGCTATATATTGGATAAAAAGGGAACGGGTGGTTAGGAAAGTTGTGAACTGTAGGAAGGTGAACATTTGGTGAATGCAAAGGGACTACGTCTTTGGTGCGCTAGGATTCTGTGTGAGGGTATGTTGCTGCCGGTGTTAATGCATAGTAGTGAAACTACGGCGTGGAGTAAGAGGTATAGATCAATGATGCAGTCTGATCAGATGGATAATCTTAGGGGCGTGTTAGGTGTGAGAATCTTAGGGGCCTGTTCGGTGTGAGAAGAATTGATAAAATTAGAAATGAACGTGTTAAGGAGTTCTGAGGTGTGAGGAAAGACGTGAATGAGAGAATAAATTAGAGTGTAATAAGATGGTTTGGTCATATGGAAGGTTGGATTATAGTCGGTTGGTTAAGTAGATGTATTGTGGTGAGTGTGCTGGGAATTTACCCTCTGGGAGACAAAAGGAAACGTAGATTGAGTCAGTAAAGGAATGTCTGAAGGAAAGAAATGTGTGTTTGGCAGAGGGGAGAAGAAAGGTGAATAATAGGAGTAAATTTCGGGGGTTTGTGAGGGGACAAGGTTGTGGGCCTGGCTCACGGGATGAACCCTTAATTTGACAGTGCATCTGTCGCGGTGTTGTGAAACCCTAGATTGGATTTTTGACTGCGATGGGCTCGCATTTAAGGGTATGGAGGGTTTTGCTTTCGACTTACGTCATGTTCTACTTAACGACTAACGATTACCTAACGACATGACTTACGTCATGTTATTCTACTTAACTATTCTGCTTCCGGTGTATGTTGCCCACCTTACCCCCAATCTGGGGTCAATGAGGAAGAAAACGAAATATATATATATATATTTATATATAATATATATATATAATATATATTATATATATATATAATATATATATATATATATTATATATATATATATATATATATATATATTATATATACAGGGTGATTCAAAACCTCTGCGACAAACTCGAGGGCTGAAAGAGCAAACAATAAGGAACATTTATTGTTAAATAACCTATGTTGTATGACGCTTCGTTTCAAAGTTACGGACAATTGAAGGTACACTAGTTTATGTTGTGTGACGCGTCGCATGTAGGTTACCGACGATTTTAGGTTACTCAATTTAATGTGTTTGTGCGTGCCGTACATGATGGGTACACTACGTCCTTCGGAAACATGTTTCATACTTTACCTTGCCCATTTCATCATTGATTAAGTAAGTGTAGGCTCGATTACGAATGGATCACTAAACTCTTCCCGAGTTAACCGACATGATAATGTGTTACGGTGCGGCGAACGGAAATGGACGAAGAGCGCACCTCATGCCGGGAACGGCTTCCACACAGAATCAACCCCACACACAATGTTGCTCGCCTTCATCACGTCTCGAGATAATGGGACCTTCGTCCCGTTGCATTGGTGGAAGACCGCGTAGTACGAGGACTCCCTGCGTTTAAAGAAGAGGTGCTTGAGAGAGTCGCCAAGCGACCCGTTCGGCTAGCACACGTGCATTGCCATGCAAGGGGTTTCCAGAAGCACATGCCAACGTGCTGCAAAGGAAGCAAAGCTGCATGCATACCACCACGAAGTACACGGACTTGGGCCAAACGACTTCGCACCCCGTGTGCGATTTGCTCGGTGGTTTCTGCAACGGAGAATCGATAATCCTACTTAACATACATAACATTAGAATTCCCAAAATCTTCGGTTACGAAGTAACGACGCGTCAAACAACATCATATGGTTTATCTTACATCATCCGTAACTTTGAAACAGAGCGTCATACAACATAGGTTATTTAACAATAAAGGTTCCTTTATCGTTTGCTCTATCAGCCCTCGAGTTGTGCGAAAACAATCACTAATAATATAATACTATATATATATATATATATATATATATATATATATATATATATTAATTATAATATATCTATCATATATATATATATATATATATATTATATATATATATTATAATATATATAATAGAGCTATATCTCATTTAGAGAAGGAAGACAATAAACTGTGTAATAAATCAGTGATTACTTCCTTTCGGAATGCTTCTTCCCTCGCTGTTAAAACATTATTTTTATTTTACATCCCGGACGAACATTTCCGCTAATCTTTTTCAGCCAAATGAAATGCAATTTGCGTATTCGACATTTCTAGGTGCTTTTCAGGATTGCTTTGGAAAAAAATTAAGAAGATCAAAAGAGTAATTGTGTTTATGAAACAAAGAATTGAACCATTAGTAATTTAAAAGTTTTGTTTTATTAACGTTGTTGTAATTTTATCGCGTCACACTGATGTAATTTTCGGCTGGCCATTTCCCCTCCTCAGTTATTAGTGTCTCGTTTCTTGGAACTTTAAAAGCGGTCTGGTATCTTCTCCCTCCCTCGCTTGACGTGGAAACGAGACTGGAAGTTATGTCACAAGAAACGACTTTGCTTCCGAGAAACAATAAAAATAAATTAAAAGTAAAAGCAGTTGCCGACACAAAAGAGACGTATGAAATAGAAATTAGTCTCAGCTTATGTGGAGGGCTCTTAAAATCGCTGCAAGAACAGGGGCTCATAGATTAACTTTTCTTTTGATATAAAAAAAAAACATAATTACAAATTGTAGTAGATAATGTCTTCAAATATTGAATCGACGTCCTTACAAATAACATGTTTTGTATTTCTTTGAAACAAACAAGACAAATTAGACATACAATAGTAGGAGTTACAATTATCGTAAAATAATGGCGTATATATATATATATATATATATATATTATATATATATATCTATAATATATTATATATATATATATATATATAATATATATATATATATATATATTATATATAGTATATATATTATATATATATATTAATATATTATTTATATTATATATTAGTATATATATATTATATATATATATATATATTATATATATTATATAATAATATATATTATTATCATTATATATATATATATATATATATATATATATATATATTATTATATTAATATATTATCAGATGGTATTATATATATATTATATATTATATACATATATATATATATTCATACTCACTTTGAAATATAATTAATTATTATATAAGTCATCCTGGCAAAAGAGAACGTTTTATCTGCACCCAATTTTTTGCTTATTCCTCAGAAATAAAATAATTAAATTCCTCTTTTATTATTATTATTATATTATTATTATTATTATATTATATATTATTATTATTAATTATTATTATTTTATATTATTATTATTTTATTATTTTAATTATTATTATTATTATTATTTTTTATTATTATTATTATTATTTAATAAAAGTTTTAATTTTGACTCGGTTTCATTTTCCCTTTTTTTCTCGGGATCAAATTTCATTTAACGAGATTGAAATTCATTCTCTGTCGATCACGTTCGTTTAATATATAATTACATTTTTAATTTTAACATCTCATAATATTACACACACACACACACCCCCATATATATATATATATATATATATATATATATATTATATTATATATATATATTATATTATTAATATATCTATATATACTATATATATATATATATATATATAAATATATATATATATATATATATATATATATAAAGTATTTTTATATTTTAAGTGATAAGCATTTCTTTTAAGGATATTAAATAGGAAATAATAGGCCTCTAAATCTCATATTTATAACACTTGTCTATGAACTTAATTATCAAATGTATCGATACGAGCCGATTTTCATAAAACTAATACGAAATCTTCGAAATGATCCGTGATCGGTAAAAAAGAAAAAAAAAAGAAAAACGTACCAAAAAGTTCAAAAAAATGAGTGAAAAAAGTTATGAAGACAAAATTTTATATTTACAACATATGTACTGCCAAATGCTTTTTTTTTTTAAAATAAATAAATAAATAAATATTATGGGCATATGGTGCTAAAGCAATATATTATTATTTTTCCAGCACTCACGGGTCTGTGGACGGAGCTCGCGATAGACAAATATTCGTGTACCGTGCATTCATCTTCCAAAATTATCACATTTTTATGGTCTCCCTAAAATTCCCAAACATGTAATTCCCCTTCGCAAAATAGTTGGCAATGTCAATAGCATAACATATAAATTTTCTAAATCGATTTCGAATCAATTGACACCATTAGTAGGAATAATTACAGTCTCATTATAAATTCAGGTGGTTTTGTTAATAAGGCTCAACATTTGAATTTACTATTTTAGAAAATGGTTAACCTTGATGTTTGGTTAGTTTTTACCAATATACCTGTTGAGCTGACTTTATAATGGTTTGACAAGATTGCCATTGAGAGAGATTTATAAGTCGGTATTTCTAGTAATGTTTTCTAAAGATTCATATGAATTGTGTTATCACCTTCTTCCGAATTCGCTTTTAATGACTTTTTCTCTTGTCCCATTTTGTTTTAAAATATTCAGAAAGGAAGCTCATGCTGGTAGCTACGTTCATTGGTTTTCATCGCACTCGAGTTACAAAGAAAGGTATTGTGAAAGTTTTTTTCCTTAGAGCCTATCGTCTCTATAGTTCTGTTTATATAGATCAAAGTTCTCTTATATATATATATATTATTATATATAGTAAATTATATATAATATATATATAATTATATATTATAATATATATATATTATATATATTATTATTTATATATAATTATATTATTATATATATATTAATTAAAAGCAAGACTAGTTTCTTAGATATTTTGTTGAGCAAAAAACAGATCATCTTGGTTTTTGTCTGTAAGGTCCAGTTTTGCTGCTATTCATAGGAAAAACATTAAAAAACATTGCCGAAAAAAAAAAATGATATTTTAGTCGTAAAGAGCTGCACAAACGGTCTGAATTACAAACAAATAATCTTAACCTAAAAATGTGTATCTCGCCCAAATACACGTGCTTTTAATTTTATATTATAGAACAAATATTAAAAAAAATAAAAATGAATGTTACTTTATCAGGTTTGGATTCGAGAAGGAAAGTTCTATCGCTTATCTTCTTCTTTCTCTCTTTCGGACACTTCAGCCATTCATTTCTCTAAGGCATTTCGGTAAATCTTTTCTTGTGGAATTGGATAGATCAACTTTACATAATAGAATTTGCTACAAAGTTTTAATTTTAAAATTTAGTATTTTAAAATTATTATTATTATTTCTTATCTTTTCCTCTGATTATCATTTCTGGTGCCATTGATAATCCTTTAAATATTTTAATCCTTTAAATATTTAAAAGATTATCAATGGCACCAAAAATGATAATCCTTTAAATATTTAAAGGATTATCATTTCTGGTGTCATTGATAATCCTTTAAATATTTAAATGGTGGTGTTCCACACAGTACTTCTCTTTCGCCTAAACATTTTCAAATATTCAGTAATAATCAATCATTACCTCAATTCATTATTACCTCATCTCTTTAATCTTCATCTCAACCTTACATTATTCATTTTTTCAAATCAACACAGCCAACTAAAAATAGATGATGCTGGAACAGTGGAGTTGGAATAATTGAGCTTTGATTTTTCTCTCATTTATATTTTGTCAGAAAAAAAGATTTTATTCAGTGCCTCAAACTCTGAATTTCTTCATATATCAACTCCGCATTGTATTCTACAAAACTAAATATCTTTTAAAATACACAATGCTTGTCTTCCTGCATAATAGTATTTTTTTCATGCTTTCTTTCTCTTGATTTTTCATAAACAAATCACACTGCATCTCTCATTAATTATAAAAATAATATTTAAATATTAATTTTTAATGATATCTACTTTATGTTTTGAGAAGGGTTCCTGTTTTGTATTTTTTTTTTATAAAGTTAGAGTGTTTCATTTTTTGTATACATTTAATGGATCAAGTGTTTTGATTGGTGGTTTTCGAAATATATCGAAAATTTGATAATAATTTGTTTATGGTTGATATACTTTATATCCAATTTTTAGCATAACTATTCACAGAAAAAAATAGGATGTGGTGTGTATCCAAAAAGCAAAGACAAAAAACTGAAGAAAATCTTTTCGCAAAAGAAAAACAAAATATTCATATTTCAAGTGAGCTTGAGATAATATTTTTTGAAAGTTAATCGTAGTTTACTCATCTGTGTACTTGCACTTGCAATGTGTGCAAGAAAACTGCAGAGTTTAATGATAACTTGAAACAAAACGCTTGAAAAATGTTGGAAATGTTTTTATAATGATCGAAAAAGAGACGCAACATTTAAAAAATCAACTTTAAATGTTCTCCTACTTTATGTACTTAATGAAGTCGTTTAGTTTTGCATAAAAGTCTCAGTAGTGAATGAAGTCATTTGTACTCTTTTTGCTGTGAAATGAAAAGAATAAAATGAAGAGATATGAAAAGAAAAGATTGAAAGAAGGAGAAGCTTTAAAAAGAATTATTGAGTAAATGGGACTAAGAGAGAGGCAAATTAGTATTC
>JABUQX010012480.1:0-10000 GCA_015478945.1 Trachelipus rathkii
TATATGTAAAAAATACAAAAAAAAAAAATAATGAATTTTTTTAATAAAAAAAACTTAGGTAAAATAAAATTTATTTAAATTTTGATCTTTTTTTGCAACTCTGCTCTAGAATCTAGACCTGGGGTTAAATAAAATTTTTATTATTGTTTTATTATTATTATATTATTATTATTATTATTAATTATATTTTATTATTATTTATTATTATTAATTATTAATTATTTATTTTATTATTCTTTTTTATTATTATTATTATTATTATTATTATTATTATTATTATTATTATTATTATTATTATTATTATTATTATATTTATTATTAAATCTTTTAAGTAGAAATTAATACAAAACAGAGTATATACTAAAATGTTTAAAAAAAAAAAAAATTAAACTTTTTAAAACAAGATTCCAATAATTTTTCATTACTTAAATGGATTTGTTTGAATTTGAAATGTGGTGTAGGGAAAATAAGTTGCTTTCCATGTTGTGGAGCTAAACGTCATCTCTTATCCTCAAACACGTTACCCGCTTCAAGCTTTTTAATTTTGAAGACCCGTAGACTTTTTATAAGTTGCGTTTTCAGAAGCCCGACTGCAGCCCGGGCGGGCACAGGCGCACATGCATCGTTTCCAGAGCCTGTTTGCGCACTTCTGCGTCACGTAAACGTCACAGTCAGGCGCCCGTTGTTAAATCCTCGATTTCGTGAATTAATAAACAGGCGGGTGCGCGGAAGAATATACATTTGTTTACGTTAACATATTTTTTTACAAACATGGGTCGGAATGGGCTGCAAACATTTTTTAATATTTAGTTAACTTTATATTAAGGATACTAATATAATCGTATCATTTCATAAAATAGATAATATAAGTATAAGAGTATTAGGCGTAGGCAGGATTTCATTTAGGGGGTGGCAAAGGTTGATACTATGATATTATATATTATATATATAATAATATATTATATATATATATATTTTATATATATATTATATATCATAATATATATTATATATATATATATTATATATATATATATATATTATATATTATATATTATAATATATATTAAGTAATTTCTACTTCATTATCTATCGATTTATGTATCTTTTTAAGTTTTTCCACTAATAAACCTTAAAAAAGTCGTCTGGCAAAAATATAAGGTTATTTTTTTATTCTTCGCACAAGATTTAGAGGAGTAACAAGTGGCCCCTGCCCCCTGTATATGCCCATGATTAAGAGTATTATTTACAATTGCCAGCTGATCCGACGGGCTCGCTCGGACCGTTTCGAGGTACTCAAATTTCCTGTTCTCCATGATTGGTTATGAAAATTTTTTTTCATTGAAGCGTTTCCGGTGATTTTGGGCACACTGGGCCTTGCACTCGGCTTCTTGGAAACGCAGCTATAGTATATTCGTTTTAACTTAATAAATTTACTTGATTCGCTATCCCAATTTTGGCTTTGCAGAACTTAGAGTCAAGTATGGAATATGAACAAGAACGAGCAAGATACTTCTTAGAGGACTACACTTGTTATCAGCAACAAGTTTTTTAAGTAGAAAACAGCTGCGTTTTCAGAAGCCGAGTGCAGCCGTGTGCAACATCGACTCGGAAACGCTTCCGATTGAAAAAAAAATACTTGACCAATAAGAACAGGAAATTTTAGTATGGAAACGGCCGAGCGCGCCGTCGATTAGCTGGCAATTGTAAGCAATACTCTTTTACTTATATGTATCTATTTTATGAAATGATACGAATATATTAGTATCCTAATTAAAAGGTTAACTAAAAATATTTAAAAATTTGGCAAGCCTTTCCGACACATGTTTTTGTAAAAAGATTTGTTTGCGAAAAAGTATTTTCTGCGCAGCCCGCCCGTTTATTAATTCTCGAAATCGAGTTAAACAACGGGGGCCTAACTGTGACGTTTTTTACGTGAGGTAGAGTGCGCAAACGGCTCTGGAAACGATGCATGTGTGCCCGCCCGGGCTGCAGTCGGGCTTTTGGAAACGCAGCTTATGTAAGGTGTAGTTGACATTTTTTTCCGGTTCCGGCCGGAACTTTTCCAAGGTTCCGGATTTCCGGCCGGAACCAAAAATTCTGGTTCCGGTACATCTAATCATATATATAATATATAATATATATATATATATATACTATATATATATATTATTTATATATATATATAATATATTATATATTACTATATATAGTATTATTATACTTTATATATAATTTATATATATATTTTATATATACTATATATATATTATATGATATAATATCTATATATATATTATATATACTATATATATATATATATTATATATATATATAATATATATATTGTAATTATGTAAGGGAAATGAACCTGATTAAGTTTTTAAAGTAAATTCTTAGAAACATGCGTCTGGTAGGCATAGCGTTTTATAAGATGTAATAATTTACCCTAAGGCGCAAGGTTGGCAGGGTGTTTTTCCATTAGTTTTTTCTCGGAAAAACCTTGGATAAAAAGTGGTAAAAAGTTGGGGAAAAAAACAAAAACAAAAAAAGATGCAAACAAAAATTAACGAATATTTTAATTACATGATTTTTAAAAATTATATTACGTAATACAATATAGATAATATAATATATATATCTATATATATATATTATATATATATTATTATATTATATATATATATATATAATATATATATATATAATTATAGTTATATATATATATATATATATTATATTATATAATATATATTATTATTATCTATTGAACCTCTTGGGTGCAATATTTCTATTTGATGTTGTCATCACATTTGTTGCAATTTGCGATGTGGGCCTCCATTTGAGTGCCCTGCCGTTCTTTGTAAAGTCCACACAACAAAAGTTACATTTCAGAAAATATAGTTGGCTGGCATACAGTGAAGAAAAACGAGGCGCATTTTGTAAACTGTGCCAAAATTTCATGAAAAATGATGCAAATGTTCTACAAAAGACAGGTAGGTTATTCATAACGCTCCATTCACAACTTTCCAAGAGCTTTGGAACTGGAAATTAGAAGAGGCAATGAAACACTCTTCAGCTAACAGCTTATAAGTGTAAGAATAGAAACTCGGAGACGGCCATGAAGAAACGATTCATGCTCAAATTGTTCAACAAAGTGAAAGTGAAAGAGACTTAAATAGGAAAGGTTTAAAAATAAAAAATACTTTTGCGAGGGTTGTATTTTTGGTAAAGGAAGAAGTAGCTTACACTACTAAACATCAGAGTTTGATTAAAATATTTTGGAAAATTGAATGATCGATTTTAAAACATGGCAGAAAGATCAGAGTGGATAGTCGAATTACAGCAGCACAAGATACTGGCGTGAACTTCTGTTATCGTTGGGCGAAGTTTTTGAGAGATGAGTTTGAAAAAATCATAGAAAAACAAAAAATCTTTCCGTTTTAGGGATGAGAGCCCTTCTTTAAAGAAATGAAATGGAGTGAAGCGGTGAGTATAAATGTTTAAAGTAGTGAAGGGTAAAAAATAATGTAGGAAAAGTTCTTGTCATTGTGTAAAATACCAAGGAAAAGCAGAAACTATGCAAATGCTATTGAATAAGGAGCTGACTGATCTTGAATTCTAAATTGACAACATTTTTGCTTTTGGATTTGATGGTGCCTTCTAATATGGCTGGAAAAGTTGAGGTGTAAGAAAAAGGCTTTCAGAAAAGACAAAAAAGAGTTCTCTATATACACTGTAGAACACACATATATTGTCCCTGGCAGCAGCCTCCTGCAGGAATAAAAATCAGAAGGTCAAAAGTTTTTTTTTTATATTTTGAAAGACATTTACAAACTGTTTAGCAAGTCGCTAAAAAAGAAAATATTTTGCATGATATTCAATCATTAATCAATGATCCAATCCTCAAGATTCCAGAATGCATTGAAGTGAGATGGTTATCCCATTATAAGATAGTGAATGCTGTCTTCAGGAGCTTAAAGTCAATTGCGAGCATATCCACAAAGAAGGGACAGACCTTGCATCACTTGCAGGGGGCATCTTGCTGGAAATCAGAAATGAGAGTTTCCTTTCCTGTTATGTAATGAATGAACTCCTTAGTGCACTCTCTTATCTTAGCAATGCTTTGCAAAAGAAGGACTTTAGTATGACCAAAGTCATCCCCCTAATTACTGGAACAAAATTGCACCTGCAAAATATTGCAAATCAGTGTGGGGACGTCAATAGTGACTTACAAAAAAGCGTTCGGTGTGAAATAACATCTGAAGTGCGCCTGATTGCTGATGAAGATAAGAAAAATGCATTTAAAGAGATGAAGATATACTGCGATAGTGTAATCGAAGAAATTGAAGAAAGGTTCAACGACAAACCAATTGATATATGATATTTGCTAGTCCCCCCACTTTGCGACGTTTCAGTCTTAAAAATCTTACCGGATATTGAAGTTTAGAAAATTTTGTGACAGATTTCCGATGTTTAATGCGGAAGGTGTACTAGCTAACCTGATTCATAATTTTATATCAATTCCATGCGAAAGCGAAATATTTAAAGCAGATGAAAGTTCATTGTCGAAAATATTGGAAAAGGGACGTGGGGTTTGCGAGTTACGAAAGTTGTGAAATCCTTCTTGTTATTCCTGTAACGACAGCCTCGGTAGAAAGATCGTTCAGTACTATGAACCGAATACTAAGTAAGACAAGAAATACAATGCTGACAGAAACCTTAATGCATTGTATGACGATAAGCATCGAGGGGTCTGAGATTCCAACTGAGGATTTTCTAAAAAAAAAAAACAGTAGACTTGTATGCGACGAAGAAAACTCGCCGTATACTATTCCTTTAAACTTACTTTTTTAATACTAATACCCCTAATTTACTAAGTACTACGTCGGGGCTACGGCCTACGGAAGTGTTATATATATATATATATATATTATCTATATATCATATATATAATATATATATTTTATATATATATAATATTATATATATATATATATATATTATATATATATATATATATTATATATAATTATATATATATAATATATATATATATATAATAATAATATTTATATATATATAATATACTATATATTATAATATATTTATATTAATTATATATATATTATTATATATATATATATTATATATTATATATATTATATAATATATTATATGCATCTCTTCCACCTAGACAATCTATACTGACAAAAACTCGATTTACTTATTTGAAAGGGCAGGTTACGATATATTAATTTATTATAATATTCTCTCATATAATGTTCGTACTTATGTTATTTTATTTATTAACATCCATAAATTTCACAATAGATTGCTATACATTTTCAACTAAAGATTCTGTTTTATTTAGGATATTTACTAATTCGGTAAGACGATAACTAATAAGCCTAAGATTAGCTGACAAGTGACAAGAATATCATTATCTTTAATTTTATGTAAATTATGTTATACTTATGTGCGCCACGAAGAACTGTAAAGCCCCCCGGAACATTATACCAAGATTCAAGTTATTATTATTATATATATATATATTATCTATATATATTATCATATATATATATATATATAATATTAATATATATATATATTATATAATATATATAATATATAATATACTATATTATACTATACTATATATAATATTCTATTGAACAAGATAATATAGTTATCTCCCGTGATACTGGATAACACTGTAGTGATTTTATTATTATTGACAACATATTTGCATACTACTATTATCTATATATATATATAAATTAAATATAAAATAATTAAATTAATTTAAAATAATTATATTTTATAAACTTAATTTCTTAATTGAAATATCATATATATATATAATATTTATATAAAATTAGTAATTAGTAGACATGCATTATATATTGAAATAAACACAGTTAGTGATTAGTAGTATTATATTATAATATATATATATATATATATATATATATATAATTATATATTATACTATATATATATATTATATATAATATATATATATATATATATATATATAATATATATATATATTATATATAATATATATATATATTTATATATATAATATATAATATATATATATATATATATTATATATATATATTATATTAAATATATTATAATATTATTATTATTTATATAAATATATATATATAATATATATTTTTATATATATATATATTATATATTATATATTATTATATATATCATATATATACTATACTATATATTACGGTATATATTATATACGGTATAATATATATATTATATATATATATTTTATATAATTATATTATATATATATATATATATTTTTATATTATATTATACTATATATATATATATATATATTATATATTATTATTTATATATATATTATATATATTTATATATATATTATATTATATATATATAGTATATATTATATTATATTATATATATATTCCATCATATCTAATCTAGCATATTGATATGAAATTCTACTTTGATGATATATGACGCTAATATGTCTAGTAGCACATACATATTTTGATGATTTGTATGATACGCAATATTGTGACGTTTTGATAATATATGTCTTTTAAAATTTAATCTTTATTTTCATTATTTATGGAGCTTTATTGTCTTTCAATTTAATTTTATCTTTATTTACATTGTTTTTCTAAGGGCCCGATTTTTCAATGGCCAGGGTCTGTTGTGTGTGTATGAGGAAACTGTTATATATATATATATATATATTATATTATATATTATATAATTATATATATATATATATATATATATTATATATTATATATTTATATATATAATTATATATTTATATATATATATATATATATATATATATATATATACCTATATAAATATAATAATATAATAATATTATATTTATATATATATATTATATATATATAATATATATATATTATTATTATATATATATTATATATATATATATTATATATATTATATATAGTAGATGCTACTACGGTCAATTGGGGGGGCGGTGCCCCCTTGTACTCAGCGTCTTTCGTGAGCGTTTTTTCGGGGGCTCCCGGCCGCGGGCTATCTTTTGGTGTACATTTCATGTACGCCGTTTTACCCTGTGGGGTGGCTACCCCCGGGGACCTATATTTCTATTGATATTTCCATGTACGTGCGTGAGCATGTATGTGCGTAAGGATATTGTGATACACATACATGTTTGTTTTTCCCTACCCCTTTTGTTCTTACTTACACGAAAGTTATACCGCAATGTGCGCGACGTAGCCGCCAATGGTTTACTAACTCACGTGCACACGAGCTAACTTACTTACATGAGCTTAGCTTACTTTCATAGCTACTTACTTACATGAGGCTACTTACTTACTATTGAGCTACTTACTTATGAGCTACTTATTTTCATGAGATTAAGACTTGGAAGTGGTATATAGTAACTTGGAAAGATGTACTTACAATACAGCGTTTAATGTTTCCGGGGTTCCCGCGCATTCCCGGTGTCCCCTTGCGGGGGACCGCGCCCGCCCGTCGTTTTGCTGGCTGGCTGAACCGTCGGCCTCGACCGCCCGCGTGGCTCTCTCGCTCGAATACTCTGTGACGCTGTGTGACGTCGCACATTTTAAAAATTATCATATCTCGAATACGATTCAGTGCCTCTCGCCACCGAGATACGAACTCTCTATCGCAGAGTTAAGACTTCGCATCTTAAGCCATTGTGCTAACGGCTCAGTGAAATGATATGAACTTTATGTTGGCCAGTTGTTTATTGATGGAATTTGTCTAATAACTAAAAAAAAAAATAATAATAAAAAAAAAATATAATAATAATAATATATATATATTATATATATATATATATAATATATATATATAATATATATATATATATATCTATATTATATATATATAATATTATATTATAATTATATTTATATATATATATATATTTATATAATACTATATATATATTTATTTTTTATATATATATATATATATATCTATATACCATTAATAAATAATAATATAATCATAATTATATAATAATAATAATAATAATAATATATAATATAATAATAATATGAATATATAATGATAGTGTTTAACGTACTAATTCGAGAATATTACTGCATTCTGAAAATTTATGAAATAATGGCCTCGATAGTTTATTATTATTATTAATTATTATTATTATTATTATTATTATTAATTTAATTATTATATTGTTATTTATTATTATTTTTCATTATTATTTCATTATTTTCAATTAATATTATTTTATAACTTTTGTTTAATATTAACGTTTTGTGGGTTTTTAGCTTCCTATTTCACAATGTTTCTGTAATTTTCATTTTATTTTTTAAAAAATATTCTAGAAAATAATTTACCGGTAGTCTTCAAGAGTTTGATAATATATATTATATATATATATATAATATCATATAATATATAATATATACTAATATATATATATATATATATTATATATATATTAGTATTATATTATATATATCATATATATATATATATATATATATATATATTATATATATCTATATATATTTAACATCTATGAATTGCTATATATAATCTAGGTTTGACATAATTGTGCTGGTTGGTAATCATTTTGATTGTAGAATTAAACACGAAACTGTACCCCTTTAAATTTAATAAACAAACTCTATAGAAAATAAAAACGGGAGAATACACGAACAATATCCTCTGAAGCATTAACTAAAATTTTAAAATTTTAAAAACGGCAAAAGATTCGTAAAGGAAAATCTCGGGATACGATGAGTTGTCTGTCGGGACTAGAGTTAAGACTTCCGTGTAGCTCCACTGTGTAAGCCTCAAAGTGAATGATATAGGCATTTGATTTTGAAGTATTTTTATGCATCTAATAATAATAATAATAATAAATAATAATAATAATAATAAATAATAATAATAATAATATATATACTATAATAACAATAATATATATTTATATATATATATTTATATATATATTAATATATATATATATATATATAATATATTATATATACTATATTAATATATATATATATATATATTATATATATATAATATATATATATTATTATATATGATCATACTATTTATCTTTCTGGAAAGTAGGAGCTGTATATAATTCAGGTTTTGACCATAAATTGTGCTCGGATTGGTAATCATTTGATGTTAAAAGAATTAAACAGAAACTGTAACTACCCTTTAAATTTAATAAACAAACTCTATAGAAAATAAAAACGGGAGAATACGAACAATATCTCTGAAAACATTAACTATAATTTAAAATTTCAACGGGCAAAAGACATTAACTATAATTTTAAAATTTCGGGGATACGAATGAGTGTCTGTTGGGACTGAGTTAAGACTTCACGTCGTACTCCACAATGCTAACACTCAGTGAAATGATATAGATTTGAATTTTGTAGTCATTCATAAAGAGGCCACTGCGTGGTAATAATATAATAATAATAATGTTGAAGATATCTCGTCGTCTTTTTTGAGTTTCTCGCGTGATACTAATAAAATACATAATAATAATTAATAATATTATATAATAATAAAATAATAATAATAATAATAATAAAATATATAATAATCAATATAATAATTAATAATACAATAATAATAATCATAATAATAATCATATAAATAAATACTATAAATCATCATAATCATAAATACATCATAATATCATAATAATCATAATAATAATATAATATAATAATAATAATAATTTAATAATAATAATAATAATATAATAATAATAATAATAATAATACATAATAATAAATAATAATATAATAAAAATAAAAAAAATCTAATTTAATAAAATAAAAAAAAAAATATATATATATATATATATATATATATATATATATATATATATATATATATATTATATATATATATATATATAATAATAATATATATATAATAATAATAATAATAA
>JABUQX010012480.1:57500-62500 GCA_015478945.1 Trachelipus rathkii
ATACCTACAGTTTGGGAAATATAACTGGCTCCCGATATTTTCCTTTTCATTGCATTCAATAATTTTTATGAATAATAATAGGAAGAACTTTTTTGACTGAAATGTTCTTTCTGGCATATCATAATTTGGACAGGCTTCTTCATTAGCTGTCTAAAACCGATGTCTTTTACAATCGAATACTGTTGTATGGCAAGAGCAATCACTTTTTTCAATACTCTGGTGAAATTTAGCAGCCCTGTAGTCATTTATATTCAACATTTTCTATCTCTGAAAAGAATCAACCAGTGTCGGTTGTGATGTTGACTTGGAACTGCTTGTGCATGGAAAAGAAATCAATGAGTCACTACAACCTTGTTTGGTATTTATCTTGTTTTTTCCGTTTCTAATTAAACACTTCTTTGTACTTATTTTCCAAATGATTTCTCAAAGCGGTGGTTGTGTATGATTTAGAATTTCTTTCGCCTCTCGAAACCAACGTCTGGCATAGTTTGCATTACAACATTTACTGTAAAATATTTCCAAACAACACTCTTTGAAGACATTTTTGTAAATTATTTAGTTATTTGTTACTTAACTAACCATAGGATTATGTTTCATACCACTCTACCAATGTGTTTAACTAAATAATCATAATGTGACCAAATTATCAATGACATCAAGAATATAAACTTTTGACAAATTGCAAAAGTTATCACCATATTGGTTACAAATATGACTACTTTTTCTATTACGAATTTTTTTTTTATATAAATTTCAACTTTACCATACTTAACTTTGTCCTAAATTGTCTCAATTTAAATTTTAAATATGAATATTAGGTCTCGAATAGTAAGGTTAGGTTAGGTTAGGTTAAGTTAAGTTAAGTTAAGTTAAGTTAAGTTAAGTTAAGTTAAGTTAAGTTAAGTTAAGTTAAGTTAAGTTAAGTTAGTTAAGTTAAGTTAAGTTAAGTTAAGTTAAGTTAAGTTAAGTTAAGTTAAGTTAAGTTAAGTTAAGTTAAGTTAAGTTAAGTTAGGTTAGGTTAGGTTAGGTTAGGTTTGGTTAGGTTAGGTTAGGTTAGGTTAGGTTAGGTTAGGTTAGGTTAGGTTAGGTTAGGTTAGGTTAGGTTAGGTTAGAAGCTCTAAATAACACAAAATAAAAATTCGTATGGTGTCCAACTAGTCGACACATTTTTTTAACAAAATGTTCAAACTGTCGACAAATTCAAACTGTTAGGGAAAATGGTTCGCAGATTTTTGTAAAAATGTCAATTATTTGACCTGTCGATCATTTTCCCTGTATACCATTTGGTACTAGCTTCCACTTCATTACCATATTCTTTTTCTGCTCTTCATTAGTGGCTTTATAGGCGTCGCTTCAGCATCTATACGCTTTGATGCCGAGGACCGTATTCTTCATTAAGGTTTTCATTTTGAAAAGTTTCCTACCGAACTACATGTGCCTGATGCTGAGAGGATGTTCTTGGGACAACTAGCCTTTTATCTTCCAAGAGAAACATAATTATTTTAAATGCCTGAAGAAGTAAGTTCTTTCATCGATTTATTTGACGTAATTTTGTACATTCCTCAGCAACATACCTTCATCTGCATTATATGATTAGTATTACTTTTCCTGGTAATCTTCTTGGAAGGAACACATTTTCTCTCACAAGAAATAAGTTTCTGATAAGTTCGGTGCCTGAGGTGCCTCCAGACACCCACACAGCACGTATTGAAAACTTTCTATTGAATCTGCCATAATGCTTCGAGTTCTAAACCTCCCTCTTTCAATATGAATGCTTATCTTTGTACACTCTTTAATTTACTTCCAGCAACATTATTGCTGTTGTTATAGCATAGACTGCTTGATTCATCACTTATATATATATATATATATATATATATATATATATATATATATATATGTATGTATGTATGTATATAATATATATAATATTTATATATAATATATGTATATATGTATATATATATATATATATATATTATATATATATAATAATAATAATAATAATAATATATATATATATATATATATATATATATAATAATATGTATAATATATATAATAATATATATATGTATATATATATGTAATATATATATAATATAAATATATACTATATAATATAATATATATATATATATATATATAATAATATATGTATAATATATAATAATAATAACTGCTAATAACAATATATATATATATATATATATATATATATAATAATATAATAATATATGTATAATATATATGTATATATTAACTTAAATGTATATGTATATGTAATAACTATATATATATATATAATATAACAATAATAATATATAATATATATAATAACTATAAATATAATATATATAATAATATATATATATATATATATATATATATATATGTATATATATATATATGTAATATAACATATATATACTCATATATTCAGAGACGGCTATTCGGTATTCGGACGATTACACTTTGCCGAATATTCGGTATTCGGTTTTTATGCGTACTAACCTAACCTAACCTAACCTAACCTAACCTAACCTAACCTAACCTACCTAACCTATCTAACCCTAACCTAACCTAACCTAACCTAACCAATAAATCGATTATATTAAAATTGAAACTATGTTTACGACCAGTGTGTCCACGATTTGGACAACATGAGAAAATGTTTTCGACCCTCCTGTAAGAAAAATATGTGTCGACGCTTTGGACACCTTCTGAATATTTTTAACGTCTTGTCGACCCTGTTCCATGCTGACCCTTTTCCCTGTCGATGGTTTGGGTTAGTTCCCTTGAAGTAAAGTTTCTGGAATACCACTATTAATATATTTAAAACATGAACAGTGGTAGTATTCAACAACTATAGAACGGTTAAAGAATGAACGGTAGCCGTATTCAACAACTATAGAACGGTTAAAGAATGAACGGTAGCCGTATTCAACAACTATAGAACGGTTAAAGAATGAACGGTAGCCGTATGGTTGACTATTAAGAGCATTTTCCTAATGTTTCATGTGAACTAATGGTCTTTCACAAACCTCTTTTTCGCAATTACACCGCTACACCCTGTATCACGAAGTATGGATACCTCAAAGCCATTTATAGAACCATTCGTAATAGGCATGAGGGAATGTTTGACGTTTGAATTATCCTGACGACATGACATGGTTATAACGGGGATTGATTTACCGTCGACATGCAACATGCCGTTTTTTAACATTTTACTCACATCTTCTTCCACAATTTGGCATGCCATTGCAAAATCTTCTTTTTGTTGACAGACTTATCAATTGTAACAGCGGTATTGTGTATTTCTTTCCTTGGTGCATGCCATCTTTTCTCCAACGTCTTGTTATCACGATCTTACTTATTGTCAAAATGATGCCGGTTACGTGAAAATCTATTGTTTCCGTTTTAGGTTGAATAACAAGCATTGGAATCATGGCCGACTTTGTTGCATATCCCGCAAACAGATGCCACAGAAGGGTTAAAATTTTGCCTTTTGGTACAAAGGTTCCTTCCCCTTGCTTGAAAAAATTTATCTGCACAAGAAGCAATGTCATTTAAACTGGAGAGTCCTGTTTCTCTAAGATGAACTGCTAAGTCCTTGGGGTAACAGGTGAGAAATTGATCGACCACCATGAGATCGGTTAAACCTTGATAATCTTGGTTAAAACTTGAGAGCTCGCTCCACCTTGATAGATATGATTTAATCCGATTCAGGAGTTGTAACGGGCCCTCGCCAGCTTTCCTCTGTCTAATACTCATCCTTTTTTCTGTTCAATTCTCTGACCCCAGACTTAACCGCTATGCTCAATATTACATGTACTCCACTGGTAAAGACACATTCGTGCCAGATTCTTAAAAAAAATCAATATAATCTTCTCCACAGCAAAAGATTCACCAAGATACCAGCCGTTGATCTTGTTTCATTTCTCTCTGACTTTTTATCCTTTGCTCTTCGGTATTTCAAATAGTTGTTGATAGAATCAATCACGTCTGTTAATCAGAGATAGGCAAACTGGCTCTTGACTCAGAGTCATGATTCACCAATGATAGGTAAAAAAAAACTAGATGAAATATCACCTACTGCTTCTTTTATTTTCAACCGCACTAAGTTTAAATAAACAAATGAACACATCAGATGAAGATGCCAGATTCGCTAGCAATGTAAAAGTATTATACATTACGTAACATTACTTGGCGAATTCAACATCTTTCCCTATGATGTGTATATTAGTTTGTTTAAAATTATTGCGGTTAAAAATAAAAAGGAATATACGTGATCTAGATTTTTTAACATATCTTTGGTGAATCATGACTCGGAGTCAAGAGCCATTTTGCCCATCTCTTCATTTTCTTGGTGAATCATGGCTCTAATTCAAGAGCCAATTTGCACCTCTCTTCCTGAGTCTTATTCTATCCATTTAATTTTAGTATTCCACAAGGTTCTATTCTGTCTGTCACCATTTCAAAGTATTTCATAAAATAAATGTTTTCTATTGTTGATCCAGTGCTGCGGATCCTGTAAAATCTTTCAAAATTACACAACTCTGGCTCCGGCTCCGGCTCCGGCTCCGGCTCCGGCTCCGGCTCCGGCTCCGGCTCCGGCTCCGGCTCAGACTCCTGCTCCATAATTTTAAAATATCCCACCTCATGCTCTATCATCAAAAAATACGCTTCAAGGCCGGAACCCATTACTATTATAATAAAAAACATATTTTGTCTCCAGCTCCGTCCCGCCTTCATCCATTTGTTGAATCATATTTAAAACTATTCATACGTTTTGATTCTGAAATGTTGTTGGAGCCGATGCTGGTGCCCGTGCTTGTGCTGGAATCAACGCGGAATCAGTTAAAAAAGACTGTGATTTTGTTATATATATATATATATATATATATATATATATATATATATATATATATATATATATATATATATATATATATATATATATATATATTTTTCTCTTATCACTTTTTATTTATAAATAT
>JABUQX010012480.1:67500-87500 GCA_015478945.1 Trachelipus rathkii
TTATATAATATATATATATGAAAAGTTTTACACTGGTTTTTAGTAATTATACAGGGAATGATGTGCACACGATGGTGCTAGTTCTAACTTTGTTAAGACGAGTAAAAAAATAATTGCTTGTGTTCCTGTTCATTAGGCGGGGCGGCTATAGGCGCAGGAGAATTTGGCTGGGTTGCGCCTTGCTTAGTATCGCGGCGGATTTTAAGAAAATTGTATAGCAGGCATATGCGCCTGGATTGCGCCTAGCAAATTAATTAGTAGCGGCCTTAGGCGCATTAGAGGTGATGAGGCGAAGAGAGGGCTCACGGATGGCGCAACGTCCAAGCGGTGAGTAGATAGATAGATAGATAGATTTAAGAGATAGATAGTGTAGAGAGAGAGCTTGTAAAGATAGATAGATAGATAGGTTAGCATCCCGAAAAGAGAAAGTTAGAGTATGGAAATTGATGGTTACTTGAAGAAAAAAGTAATAGTAAATAAAGTAATTTGCTCAGAAAATTGTACTTTTTTGTCGAGAGTGCTCCGATGATAAGTGCTATGACATAAATTAAAATAATTAGAATTAGGAAATATCTCCCTCTTCTCTCTCTCTCGTGACATCCGGGTGACATCCCTTCTCTCCCGACACCCTGAAACTCTCTCTCTCTCTGCTCTCTCTCTATCTCTTCTCTCATCACTACTCTGCTCTTTCTCTCACGAAATGAAGTATATATAAGATAAGTATACGGTTAGAGGGGGGCATGACTTTTATATTTTAATGACTAATACGTTCAATTTTGTTTTGAACTTTTCATGGAAGTGTATTAAAAAAATTTATAAGCTATACATTTTAGGGTGTGGAGGATAATTAGGGTTTTATAGGGATAAAGGAATAAGTATAGTTAGTTGAATATATATAGGCAACCGGTAAATAAGGAGTATAAAATAATAAATAAGTAATAGGATAGTGAGTATATATATGAATTGTTAGAGTAAAATATAGTCACATCATAATGAAAGATAAAGTGATAGGTAAGTTAGGATAATAAAAAAAGGGGAGTGAGCATGAGGAATAATAATAATATAATAAAGTATATTATATATATAATCCTATCTGTTATATACAGACTCCGTTCAGGGTTCTTGATTATGTATATATTTGGTTTTGTGTTAAATATATACATAATAATATGATAAGACTTAACAACATAACACTTTCTCAAAGTATGAAGCAGTATACGGTACAGTGGCATTCAAAAAAGTTACGAAAGGATAATTTAAATAGATTTTTTAAAAGAGAATACAAGAATTTAGTACGCAATATAAAAATAATTGTTGTTCAAAAAATGAATGTAGTCTGTCAGAAGGTTCGACATTTACAGGAAGAAAATACACACAAAATTACATATTGTGGAATCAAGGCGGATAAAGAGCGTGGGTGAATGTACAAGAAATTAAAAAGAGAAGGGGGCTCTCTCGACCGACGGGATGGACAAGAGGGCACCGGGCAAGTTTTCAATACCCTGGCGATAAGGAGGAGTGGCATGGAAACTCCCCCTTTCTTCGACCACCCGAGATGCAAGGAAATTACCAGAATAGATCGGGTGATTTCAACGGAGATCCTCGGTCGGGGTAGGGGGAATAGTCACCGTACCCTTCATCTCCGGAAGGCCGAGAGAGCCGGCCAGACTACCTGTCAGTCTTGCCGCCGGGTATTAAATTACCCTTTAGTGCGGGTGAGTGTCCATATTAGTTTAAAAAAAAATAAATAAAACTTGACGGAGTTGTTAGTAAAGACCGTAAAAGGTCCTAACATAGGTTTATTGAAGTTACGATGATCCAGAATATAGCACGCTCCTGTTTGAATTGATTGTTGGGATAGGACTGCAGGGTGCCGGCGGGAGTTGGGGAATGGAATTTATATACTAGAAATATGTTATTATAATGAAGAAAAACAAAAAAAGAGAATCAAACTAGGCGAGTTCCCTAAATATACTTATTCACATAGGTTATATATATATAATGAAAAGGTAAAGAATTAATAGCTATACTGAAGTATAATATATATATATATAGTGATATAAATAAGGGGGAAGTGGATATGCTTGTTTCCAGACTGAGGGTATATATAATATATATAATATATATATATATATAATATATAAAAGATAAGATATATATATATAGATATATAATAAAAATAGTGAAACCTAGGTAAAATACGCATAAGGTATTATATTAATCACGTAGAGTGAAGGTTGTAAACCAAATATAATAATAAATTGAATGATGAAATAAATAATAATAATAATAATAATATATATAATTAATAAAGAGATAATCAAATAATAAATAATAAGTAATAGAATCCAAAAATGAATTTGAAAATAATAATAAGATAATATATTATTTGTTTAAATTCAAACAATACGTTGGTGGCCATCCTTTCTTCAAACTTTGGATTCAAATGAGAGTATAATTTTTTGCAGTGTCACTATACAAGTTAGATGAATATTTGTTTCCATTATGGAGCAAAACATTCTTATTAATATTTTTTAGCAGACGAGTCAATGAATAGGCGCCAATTGCTTGGATCATGGTTCTAACCTATAGCATCAAGCAATCCTATAATATCTATCAGAGCAATACACTAAATCCCTTTCTTGAGAAAAAGATTTGTTAGAGGCCCTCCAAATGTTGACGGAATTTTCTGTAAGTAACTATGATCCAGATAGAGATCTGTTTGCATACGTGATACTATTCCATTCCTTATTTGAATGCGGCTGCTAGAAACAGTACTAGACTAAGGATTTGATAGAATTTAAGACCTTCGAATAGATGTCATTGAATAATCATATAGATAGAAGAGGGGATTAAGCTGATAGCCTTCTGTTGAGATCATCTGTGGATGCATAGTATGAACCAACTGAGCCGTATCTACTGCTTCGATTGTCTGTTGGCAGAGCTTGTTATTTTGACTCCTGAATTGTACGTTATCTTTATTGCGAGTATAACTTCTGTGTTCATTAAAGTTCTAGCGGATTTTGGGTTTTTTTTTTGTTGGGGGATTTTTTTTGTAAAAAAGACGGCGCGCAGGGCAGGGACTGGCGGCAAGGAGGTGGAAACAAGAAGTTGATCACTATGGTATAGAAAGAGTGTGGGAAGCGGTACATACTGCCGGCGAAGGATAGATCGATTTAAATTCACATATGCTTTCCGCACCCTGTTAGTGAGACAAATAACATGGGTAAAGTGTGTGAAGTGAAGTGCAAAGAGAATAAACTATCCAATAGTAGGATAATCGGATTTAGGTTTCTCGTCCAGTACCAGAGTGTGGGGGTGTGAGTCCACATGCGAAAGACAGGCTAGTATAAGTACTTCACCTAGGACCAGTGTGACCAGGGATCGTAAGTTAACTGATAAGTGGGAGTTAGCAAGTGCTCCTGTACAAGCAGCCAAATGGGCGAGGTGTGAGTGAGTAATGATGGTGCCCTGGGTCGATTGTGCGTCTGGCGTTGACATCGGTCCACCACTTTTATTCGCAAGGGAACAGTTACATAGAGCTAATATGCACAAAGGAAGAGAGTGAGATACTTGCGATATTCTGCGACTTAGATAGTTTTGATCCCGACACTAGGTTATTGGATAACTGTACCGCAAATATTGTGAGCAGCACTGCCGTGCAGAGATTTAGGTTAAACACATATATTTTCAGTGCTCAATCTAATTGCCAAAATAAGTGGTGATGGAGACCATATTTATCCATAAACAAATCATGGGTACAGAAACATGTGGAAAATCTTCAGTTGGTTAAATAACACGAAAGGAATCAGTGTTACAGTGCAATCGAGCGTTATAGATACAAGGTCCTACCGTTAATTATGCAACGACATCCTTATTCAAGAGAGATTTTTTTACGTTTGAGTAAAAGTGGTAATAAACTTGTGTGTCAATGGGATTGGTGATTAGCTTGTAATCTTGCAGTATACCATATGTTGATTCTTAAATCGAAATATATATATATATATATGATATTATATATATATATATATATAGTTTCTGTTCAATTCAATTTCAATATATTTTTATGTTTTGTAGTTGTTGTAAAGATATAAGAATATTTAATATATATAGGTAAGTGTATATATATATATAGTTACGTAGATATATAAATGATTAGGTATTAGTATAGTAACTTAGTATGTAGGATAATAATGTAATGAGTGAGATAGTGTAGTGAATAAGTGATAATATAGTTCCACTATCCTAGTATAGGTAATACCGCGGTGATACATGATATAAATATTTTGTATTGTATATAGTTTGGATGCAGAGAAATAATATCTGATAATGGGATATAGTAAGTGAAGGGATAATATATATAGTAATAGGGTAATACTTATATATTATATAGTATATATGTAATATATAGTATTTATAATGATATATATATATATATATATTACAGCTGGGTCAATGTGAAAATAAAACCAGGGTGAATGTTAAAAATCAAAGAAATTTCCATTTTTCATATTCGAATCAGCGCACCAAAACATACATGAAAAATACCAAATAGATTCCTTGTCATAAAATATGTGTTGAACAGTGTAATTATTAATTGTTTAAAAGTAAAACAAATATAAAATTATAGATTTAGTTTTTAAGAATTTTTGTTCATTTGTTGTTACAAAACTTTTTGCTCTGATAGATTTGGGGGAACCTGGTTTCCGGCGCCCGTATTTCCAGGGAACGCAGCGGTTTGATCCCATGAACAAGGATGATCTGTGAAGTGAGCAGTGTATGCAGTCAATCTTGACAGTGTTTCAAAATTCACTTTTGGAGCTGATAATATATATAATAATAGTATAATGATAATGATATACCTACCTTAGTATATTATATTAAAATATAATATTTATATAGCTAAGTATATATATTATAATAACCATAAGTATATATATATATATATATATATATATATTATAGTATATATATATTAAGATAATATTCATAATATAAGCTATAATTAATATATATGAGAGAAATATGAAGAGACAGAGAGAGAGAATGGATGGGAAAACGTGTTGTATATGTTAGAACAGAGAGAGATGAGAAGGTTAACACGCTATAATATAATAATAAAATATATAACTAACTGGACACCTAAATAGCTGAAGAAATAATAACCTTGCTCAGAATTTATACAAAAAGGTTGAGTATTAGCTACTGTATATGCATAAGCAATTTGTAGAGGAAGCATATGATTTATGACTGTGGAGGTTTACGGGACAGGTGTTCTAATCGAAAATTGTGGCTGTGGAAAATTTTCAGCAAAGAAAAACATTTTGGTATTTCTTCTTCAGGGAAGGTTACAATATTGAAGCCAGCAACACGATGACCATTTTGGAACCCCAAATGGGCTTAGGATTAAAAAATTCTAATTTTTTTAGCCAATTTTGATCGGAAAAAATAGGAAACCGCTCAGAACTCTCCTCCTCTCTCCTCCTCTCAGCATTTTTACCTTTAAAACGTTGTCTCGGGTGTTTTTTTTTTCTTTTCTTTTTTGTGTCTGTAGTCAGTTTTTCATAATTTTCATTTTTCAAGACGTTTTTTTTAAAAACTGAAATATTGAAATATTTCTTAAATCGGTACATCTATATCCGATCAACATCAAATTTTCAGGGGCTTGTATAGTTGTGCGAGACACGTCTATTTTACGTACATAATTTTCTTGTATTCTAAAAAGAAAAGTTTTTAAAAATTTCCCAAAATTTTTTTTTAAAAGTATTTGTTCCAAGAACAAACTTCAAAAACGACTGCATAAACAAAGAAAAAATTCTAAATAAAAAAAAAAATGTATGGCGGATCATACCACACGACTACATTTATGCTCTAAAAATTTCATCCTGTTCACATGAGCAGAAAAAAAAATTGCAATTTTTCATTTAAAAAAAAAAGGTTTTGAATTTCGACATTGCTGAGCATAAATTAAAAAAAAAAAAATCAAAAAAACTACTTCGTGACCTTTGTTGGTAATTGACCCATTTATGTATATTTTAAGTTTGAAGTCATTTCGAAAAAAAAATTTGCTTGAGTTGAAGTGAAAAATGTAAAAAAAAAATTAGGGTTTTGAAAAAATGGAAAAAATTCTTGAAAACGTTTTCAAAAACACAAAAAAACGCCCGAAAACGATGTTTTAGAGGTATCAGAAAACACGCTAATGGGTGAGGTTCAATCAAAATATCGCAATCGAAATTGGCTGAATATTAAGAATTTTTTGTTTATTTTTAGGTAGGGGTTGCAATGGGGTGTTGCTGGCTCCAATATTGGACCCTGACCTACATTTGAAAAAAAGTTGTATAAAACTGATAAAAGTATGAAGCTGCAGAGAAAATTAAAAAGATTTGATGTAAAAAATTTACTGTTTGGAATAATAAGAGAAGAAGTGGAATTCTATAAAATAGGAATAGGTCTCAAATACATATTGGGGAGTATGGCTACGGATACACAATACATAAACTTAACTAAACATAGGCGTGATGGTATACTAACTACTCCACTAAGCTAAACTACTAATGAGCTAACTAAGACTACTCTACTACTACTACTACAACAATCCTAATATGATATATCGAAAGAAAGAAATTCCATACGCTTTCATTATCGGTTAATAATATTAGTTAATATCATCAATAATTAAAATTGATATTTGACACAAATTACAATCACAAAAAAATTGTAAAAAATATCGGCAAATATAAGGGTACGGGATACGTGAATCCTAATCGAGTTAATTATTATTTATTATTATTATTATTATTATTATATTTATTATTATTATTATTATTATTAATTAGATATCATAATATCTCAATTATTAAAAATGTTATATGTATAATAAAGTTATACATATTAACATTATTTATAATATTTTAGTGTATATTATTATCTGGATCATGCTCTGGCTATTTTATTGTAAGGCAAAAGTAAAATATCAATGAGGAAGCAAGAGATTGGAGGAATATTATTTTCAATTTGAAGGAATGTAGTTTATTATTATTTAACTCTCTTAATTATTATTTATTATTCATTTATTATCTAAAAGATTAATTAACTATTATTATTATTTTCGATATAAGTGAATATATTATTATGATTATTATTAATTATTATTATGGATTATTATTATTATTTATTTATATAACATTATTAATTATTATCTCTTTAATTATTCATTATTAGTGTCATAATTATTAATTTTTATTATATTATTAATAGAGTTTTACAACACATACTCTCAACTCCGACAACAGTTGATTCAGTATTATTATTCGTACATTACTGACAGTAGTAGTAAGAATATAATAAAAAAACAGATTATTTATTTATTATTATTATTATTATTATTATTATTATTATATATATATGTTTATTATTAAATATTATATATAATAGCTTATTATTATGTGTTATCATGTATTGAGTGCAAAAGTAGTATCTTGTATTAAGTGTAAGTAATTATATATTAAGTGTAGGTAATCTTTTATTAACTCATTTGTTATCATTATGATCGTTATAATATGTTTTTATCTATAATTTATATTATTAATTGATAAATTAATTATATAACATTAATAAATTTTAATTATTATTATTAATGACTTTTCGTAATTAGAAAAGTAGATTATTATTATAATTGTATATACACGAAAAAATAGTTATCAATTATTATTATTATCATAATATTATTGAGTCTTATTATTATTATTAAACTTATTATTATTTATGTATATATATAAATATATATAATATAATTAAAATTTATTACAATTAATATATCCATAGTAAATAAAAATTTATTTTTATTCATTAATTATATTATTATAGATATGATTATATTCTATAAATGTTATTCTATTAGTTATTATATATATATGTATTTATTATAATTAATTGAAATTATTATATTCATCTCTCAAATTGTATTAGTGATTATATATTATTATTATTATTATTATATATATAAAGTGAGCATAAGTGTATTATTATTGATTTTATTATTATTATGTAAAATTTATAAAGACATCCTCCACTATATATAAAATTTATTGACTCTTCAGACTCCCAAAGTAAAGTTATTATTATTATTTTATATTATTATGCTACGGTTTATATATACTCAAAGTTATTAAATTATAATAATAATATTCTTATTAATGTATACTTAAATGAGTATATAAGCATTTTATTCATTTCCTCAATCTATAATGATTATTATACATCTATATCAATTATTATAATTATTATATATATATTAATTTATAATTATTATATAATACGAATATATTTATAATTAATTTCATAATATTAAAATAGATTGTAATCTTTAATTTCTATTGTAGATTATAATATGAGTTAATTGCCATATAATTAATTATATAATTAATAATCAAAATAAATCTTTATATATTATTATAATTTATTATTATATTAATAATCAATAAATTTTTATTATTTAATTAGTGTTGTGAATATAATGACTTCTTTATATATTGTGCTTCTGACCTTGATAAGAAGGCTCATAATTATCTATTATTATTCATGAGTAAACATATCATATAAGATGTATATTAAAATTGATTTTCGTCTTTAAATATATGGAGTATTATTATTATTATATTATTATTATTTAGGATTATTTATAGAGAGTGCTGAGTTGGAGCCGGTTTGCACGATGTGTTATTTCAGGGTTAAGACGAAACTCGTGTACATTATTAACTTTTACAGAAAAACAATAGAGACAAAAAAACCGTTTGTTTAAAATATGATGGCATGAACTTCAATCTTGTTTCTAAGAGATGATAATTAGTCACAAATATAAAAATAAGTGAGAGAGAGAGAGTTAAATAGAGATAATGTAATTAATATTGAAATTTGAAATAATAAGTAAAGATAATGAGAAGTAGAATAATAATTAGAGAGCAGAAGAAGTAACATCCAGAATGATGAGCAAAGAAGAGCCTGTAAGAAAGAAGAAGAAGACGAAAGAAGAAAAGGAAAGAGACTAAACTGTCGTCGATGATAATAGAAGAGAGAGAGAGAGAGAGAGAGATTCTGTCTTTTTCTCTTAATTTATATTGGAAAATTGTTCGTAAACTATAAAAATTTTCATCATATAAGTTATTTGCACTTACCTAGTTTTGATTTCACTGGCAATGGTGTATGTGGATTTGACCAAGTCACTTGCCTCATGTCATGAAACGTTTTACCATTTGCTTCATACATTCCAAATTCAAATAGCAAAATCCACGTTCTTATATTATGATTAAAATAATAAGAACGATCAGTTACATTTAGTGGTGGAAGTTTTGATTGTAAATCTTTATAAAAGTTTTTCCATTTTAGATAGTAACTTGTTGGTTTGCCTTTACTCCGGAGCCTAAAATAATACAACATTTTAGTGTGCAGTACATTGCATAGAAAGAAATAATAATCTTCCAACACTTACTTATTAACCTACAGAACACACTTAAAATTTACACTCACCTCAGAAATTGTAATAGTTCTTGGAAGGAATTGTGAATTTTGAGTATTGGTATTTCATCACAGTCGAAAACTCCTAAATAGTCAAAATCGTCTTTATTGCGCAAAAGACAATCGTTTATATATAGATTTTCAATTTTAGCAAATTCTTTTTTTCTACTTTGAGCCCAATGTCTGAAAAGAGAGAAACAATATTATTACTTTTTAAAATCGTAAATCTTGGGGGAAAAAAGATTTGAGGTCAAGGGATGTAATTTACTAGCATTAAATTTGAGTGACGATTGTCTAGACTGCATTAGATTATTGTGGTACCACCTTTTAAGACACTTCTGGGTTGCAGAATTCTTAGCCTGTTCTGTTTTCTTCATGCCTTTCTTTCTTTAAGAGGCAGGCTTGCTTCTTTTCAAAGACTGGCGATTTAATAGTGCTTTGTCATGATGTTTTAGGATTAATAGATAAAAATAAATTGTCGTATACTCGGAAGCATAAAACGCTTTATTGATTTCTTCTAAACAAGTTCGACGGATGTTTTATTTTCTAGCGAAAAAGAATTGTTTCTCTTAATGTAGATTATGCTCTGAATATAAAAGATATAAATGGTATTGTTCGAACTCTAAAAAATAAACTTCGAAGACCGTCAGTGGAATATCTGTGCTGATCTAAAGAGTTTACTATTTCTGAAAGGAATGCACTTAGGATATAAAAAACGTTGGTGTTTTTATTTCGAATGGGATTTTAAAGCATGAGATAAACACTACTATACATCATAAATATAATTATTTCGGCATCTAAAACTTGTACCTGATCAGAAAAACGTGGTACATGAAGTCTTGATGGTTAAGTGAATGGCATATTTATCCTACTAATTGGCGAGTTGTAGCCTGTTCACACCTGTTTGCGCGAATCGTTAGATAGATTTTTTTCCCAGAAAGGCGAACAGGTAGTTAACTCTTTTGTTTATTTGATTAAGCAGGAAAACGAACCAGCAGTTAACTATTATAACTAAGAAAAGAAGCGGTTGTTAAAATCTCACGACTACATACTTACGTAAAATTAGTCCTGATTAAACTTTGGGTTAAAACTATGAATAAAGAGATTATTTTGAAAAGCAAATTTCCACGAGAGTCTTAAATAAAAGAAGGAATTTGGTTGAATCACAAATTAGATAAAACTATCAATTATTTATAAACTTGAGTAATAGCTTAAATAAAAGGAGAAGCATTTCAGAATTTTTTTCCCGCACTCCTTTGGAGAGTAAGAATAATGAAAACTATGAAAATGATGAGGATGAATTGCTTTAACCATAAGGAACCTTCAAATAGAGTAAAATAGAGTAAGCCACTAAAATGTTTGTTTTTAATTAAATTAAATTATTTTCCAGTAATCTTTACCACCAATTACAAATATTACACGATTTCTTAAGGCTTACGGTAACTGTTCTCTTATGAATTGCAACCATCTGGTATATATATATAATATGAATTAGTAATATATATATTGAATAGTAATATATAATAATATATAGGATATAATATATATAATATATATAGTATAATATATATATATATATGATATATATTACACGATTTCTTTAACGGCTTACTGTAACTTTTCTCGATTATTATGCCATATTTGCCATCTTACGTATATATATAATATGAATATAGATATATATAGTATGGTATATATATATAGTAGTATATATATATAGTATAATAGAGATATAGTATATATTATATATAATAGAGTAATAATAGAGTAATATAATGAGATATATTATAGTGAGAGATATATATATATATATATAGTAATGAAGTAATAGATATATATAAGATTATATAAGATAGTAAAAGATGAAGTAATATAGAGAGAGAGAGAGGTAAGTGAGATTATAGATATTATTATATATTATATATTATACTATATTATATATATATATATAGATATGATAGATAATAGTATAATAATGATATATATATGTAATATATAGAGACAAGACAATGTAGACTAAGAGTAATGAATATAAGATAGTAATAGATATAGTATATGATATATTATAAATATATATAGGTAGATATAGATATATATTATAATAGTATAGTATATAAATTATAGATTAGATAGATATAGATATAATATAGTAGGTATAGATGAATAGATTAAAGCTTTGGTTGAAATGAAAAGGAATTACAACAAAAGTAAAAGAATCAATTTTCGCCTGTTAACTAATTAAATAATATTCTCTATTAATATTTTAATTAAATTATAATGAGAGAGGAAATAGTAATTAGAAAGCTGAAATATCGAAAAGAGAGGTGAAATAGAATTTTGTTTGTGAGGATGAACATAGAATGGAATAAATAAATATTAATGGAGGATGGGAATGATGTATAACATAGCATTGCATACTTTAATATAGCATATCACAGGAATGATATTGTGTAGTTTACAAACCATCGTACCTTACAAATGTACCTTCCAGGTCATATGGTGGAGGGAAGTAAAAAGTAATGAGTGTTGACAATTCCTTCTTTTCATGAAATATGTGCAAGGAACTCTGAGGAGAGAAGGATTTGAACGTTTTGGTGACATTTTGTTTTGTAGAAGAAAATTTTGTTAGCTCCAAGATTTTTTATGATTTCAATCCATTCGATAAGGCGAGTTGAAAAGTCAAAATTGCAATAGTATGTGAGAATGAAGATGATGGAGGATGCAATGTATTGACAAGAGATATACGACGAGAAAAGTTATAGAGTATGTATGTATGATGGCACGAAGAGGGAAAATTAATAGATTACATTAATTCATTTTTAAAATTACAAAATGAAATGGTAAATGGTAAAAATTCTTTAAACTCGTACTTTCTAGAACAAATGAATAAAATTTTCAGATATTTTAAATTAATTATTTTTGGCTTGATTTACATTTTAATTTATTGCTTCATTGACAAATTTCCTTCAGAAGCTGTATGTTAATTTCCAAGGTAATGTTGTGTTTAAATATGTTTATGTTTAAGAACATGCATCCATACATACACACTGAGTAACTCAAGGACTAGAAGTAATTTTTTTAGAAATTGTAAACAGCAAAATCATACCTACAGACTTATTGGAAAATACAGGAGTAGAAATATTGTGTTTAGGATAAAGCATCCATCCATCCATATGCACATTTTACTATTATTTAGAAAATTAGGAATATGTGTAGGTCCCCAAATAAGCTCAACCAAATTATTAATTAGAATGCAACAATTCATACAACACATCGATCAATATGATAGAAGCAAATCACTCAGTGTGGTGCTCACAGATGTCCCAAAAATAGCGAAACTCAGTCAACATTTGGACAAATAGATGAAAGGCTTCTAAAGATTAGTAAGACATTAAACTTTATAAGGACTAGAAAATCTATTCCATTAGAGAAGCAACATCAGGAACCTTAAATTTATCTCGTCAAATACCAGCGCAGTTTAGAAATTTAAGATTTTCGAGAAAAGTTCATAAGTGTTGAATGCATAGTAAGTAGTAACAGACACAACTTTTCAAGAATCGCACATAAGTGTTGAAAGCATAGTAAGTAGTAACAGACACAACGTTTCGAGAATCGCACATAAGTGTTGAATGCATAGTAAGTAGTAGCAAACACAACTTTTCGAGAATCACAAATAAGTGTTGAATGCGTAGTAAGGAGTAACAGACACAACATTTCGAGAATCGCACATGAGTGTTGAATGTATAGTAAGTAGTAACAGACCCAACTATTCGAGAATCGCACATGTGTTGATTGCATAGTAAGTAGTAACAGACACAACTTTCGAGAATGGCACATAAGTGTTGAATGCATAGTAAGTAGTAACAAACACAACTTTTCGAGAATCGCACATAAGTATTGAATGTATAGCAAGTAGTAACAGACACAACTTTTCGAGAATCGCCCATAAGTGTTGAATGCATAGTAAGTAGTAACAAACACAACTTTTCGAGAATCGCACATAAGTGTTGAATGCATAGTAAGTAGTAACAGACACAACTTTTCGAAGGAAAATTATAGACTATGTTAAGGAGCTGAACAACTATTCTTGCATACTTGGATCTCGGATAAAAATAAAAGATTAATATACGATTTAGAAATTATAGAAGCTGCAATTAGAAATTAGGAAATAATCCACCGATATTAGAACATAATAAAGGAAATATTTTATTATCGCTCCACTACTATCCTCAAGCAATATGTCATTAAAATTAAAACTACCACACACACACACACACACACATGCACAGACTCTGACATACACACATCATTATTATTATTGTTATTGTTATTATTATTATTATTATTATTATTATTATTATTATTATTATTATTATTATTATTATTATTATTATTATTATTATTGTTAGTTTTATTATTATTAAAATACAGTAGTATTTAAATGAAGCAACTAAATTTATATATAAAATCATTTTTCTTACTTTGTAGAGTTTTCCGTTTTCTTGACTGGAGTTGAAGAAATCTATATATATATATATATATATATATACATATAGTTAGTATATATATATATATACAGTATATATTGGTATAGTATATACACAAAGATGGAGAAAAATTCGAGCCCACATATATATTATATATATATATATATATATATATATATATATATCGTCGCGAAGTTCATAAGCAAAAATTTCGCAATTTTACAGCAGGACAACTTAAAAGGAAAAAAAAATTATTTCTAAATAGTTAATTATCACTATTTTTGAAATTCCTTTTGTAAAGCGACCAACTAGAATTTCAATTTGTAAATTTTATTTTTCGTTTCTTCTTTATTCTTCTGACTTTTTTTTTTGCATATTTGAACCAAAATAATTTAAAATTACGCTAAAAATATTTGTTAAGTTAAGAAACAATTTAATTTAAACTTTCTCTTCCATGGTTGATCTATAAAGGTCAAAATTTCGTCATAGAAAAGCTGAAACCTATTAACGTGTCAAAAATTAGTAACGTGTCAATCAACGTGTTAACAACGTGTCAGTCTTTATGTCAATCAACGTGTTAATAACGTGTCAAATCTTTGCATTAAATCCCTTACAGTAAGAGTATTTATTTATTAACTGAAAAAAATAATCACATTTACCTCAAGAATATTTGTTGCTTTTTCACATGACTGACGAGCTATGGATACTGCAATCGGGGCAACTTTTGTTCTTTCTTCAGATTCTGGTACTTTACAACTAAGAACAAATGTGTGTAATCGCCCACCATCTTTACCAAATTTATAATAGCTGAGCAATGCTATATATATATATATATATATATATATATATATATATATATATATGACTATGTATTTAATATATATATATATATATATACATATATTACAAGGTTATTATAGAGCGTAGCAGTTAGTTAAGGTACTGTACACACAGTCTAAGATATTATTCTCAATATATATTTAAATCTATGCTAGTTATTATTATTATTATTATTATTGTTATTGCTATATATATATTATTATTATTATTATTATTATATTACTATTATATATAGCATATACATATATATATTATACATTCATATGGCTATTAATATTATATATATATATAAATATTGTTGCTTACTATGCTGGGATATTGTTACAGTTGGTGCTATATATATATACATAAGTTATATATATATACATATATGAATATTATTATACACATATATATATATATATATATATATATATATATTATGCACTACTGAATATTAGGGTTCTATTTTTTTAAAAACATAGAATTCGATTCGGATGAATAGAGAACTCGGGGGTTACGTTATATTGCGTGTAGTTTAGAATTATTTCGATATTGTTTCCCATGACATCGCAAGGCGTTCACTTTGCAAGCGTAATTATTCTCGGAAAGTAAACTACATATGGGTTAGGAAACCATCTTATTAGCAAATGCAAGGAAGATGTAGAATGGAAAGCGAGTAAAAGAGGAATAGATCTCCAATATCAGCTTTAAGAATCAAGCAGATTTATCTGGAAACTATTATACAAATACAAAGATATGAAACGCTGAAAATGGAGAAACCCAAAGGATGGATTGTAAATTTGGTGAAATGATAGTAATGGACGATCTTCTGTTTTCTCACGTTGAAATACTTGACTTTGTATGTACGGGTAATGAAAGTAGCGGTTCCTTTGTATTCGCTACGTTAACTATATTGTTTGTGAAAATGTATGACTGCGATAAAGCTAAAGTTTCAGAAATAATAACCTCTATCAAATAATCGTCAAAGTTTGCTTTCTCCACCGTCGAATGGTCAGATACTCAACCAGTAGTTTCTTTGTTCTTTCTGACTAGCCATGCCGTAGAAAATTATTTCAAGCACTAAAATTTTGTGCCGTGCGCTGAAGCACTCGTTGAACATCACACGGGTAAATATCTCAATAACGTATTTAATGGAATGTTGGTGTAATGGAATCTATCTCCAGATGATATTTACTATTCCATGAGTGAAGCAAGCGCCTATATAAAGAAAGCTGTTTCTTTATTGAGTGAATAACACAAAATCCGCCAGTCATCAACAATAGAAATATTGTAACACCTCAAACAACAGTCAGCAAAGTTCTCTGAAAATGTGTAATTGTGTATCAATTGCGGAACACTTTAATCACTTGACCTTGCCTCCATAAGAACTAAAAAAATACCGGCAAGAATTAACTTTGTAAGTACAACTTTAAGCAATACATTGCGCTACCACGTGATGAAACAGAACTCTGCAAATGATGATAATAAGGAAGCAAGAAATTAATGAATCTCTCTGATTTACGGCCTATCTAATGATAAAATAAATATCAAATAGCAATTCGATTCTAACCAATTGTATTATTTGAAGATGTCATCATGATAATCAGCAAACACTAGTCATCCTCTCATAACCACTCTGAGGAGAGTGTTAGTACCCTCAGACAATGACAGTCATGGAATTAAAATAAGACAGGGACGATATTAAGAGAAATTAATTAAAGGTTGACTTTTAAAGAGAACAACGACTTATATTCCGTTGCTACATTTTTTGGACCCTAAACAAAATAATTTTTTTTCTCTTCTCAGTTTTTTACGAAATTCAAATTTACAAACCTGAAGAAGTTCAAGAAAACAAAGGACAGCAAACATTGCTTCAAAAACATATATCTACTCCACTGTCACTAACGTCATGAACTCAATTCTTTATTCAAGTATTAATGATGACGATGATCAACTGTCTGAGCAGGCATCATAAATCGCTCACGGCATATCAAGGGAAACTCTTTTCCCATGACGAATATTCTCTTGCATGGTGGAGAAATCCTGAGAAATCCTGATCAGTTAGCAAGGACTTACATTTCTGGTCCATCATAAAATGTCAATAATAGTATCTATAGAATGCTTGTATGATCTATAATGTAAACCGTAGTAAATTAAATAATCAGGAATATCTAAAAATTATAGATGTGAAATTGCGGAGATTGTGGAAATGATGTGGTATAAATTTCAATTCTCTACTCGTAATAAAGATGGCTGTAATGCTTCTTACATCGGGTCACTAATTCTTTCAAACTCCGTGTCTCACAACATAGACACAAGCCTAGTAAGTTTGAACACTTGAAAAACGAACATGGAACTCCCAAACCCAATCTCGACATTTCTAATTTTGACATACTACACCGAGCAGCAGGAAATTTCTTTGAATTGAGGCTGGCTGAGTCTCTCTTAATAAAAGGGCACAAGCCAATTATCAACATCAAGTACAATAAAATGGAAAAAAATTTGAACATTTTTTAGGTTTGGCTAGATAGAATTTCTTTGATATATTTATTATTTAAGGATTTTAGATTTACGTTAGTTATAAAACTTTAATTTGTTATTTGACATTTAAATTTAAATAACATTTATTTTGTTTCATCAATTGTTAAATTAGTCTTGAACTCGTCTCCGATGATGCTGAAGTAGCCAGGCCAAATATTAGATTAAAAGTTCAGAAAGCGGTTGTTCTATTTTATTCTAGAATAGTGCTTAAAAAAATCAATGATGAAGCGGTTGATACCTTTAGTAAATTGGAAAAGGCTTGTAAATCTCACATTAAAATAGAAGCTGAAATAACATTTCTAAAATAATAATAATAATAATAATAATAATAATAATAATAATAATAATAATAATAATAATAATAATAATAATAATAATAATAATAATAATAATAATAATAATAATAATAATAATAATAATAAAAATTATTAAATATTCAATTTTAATACTAAATAAATATTCAAATATATGAATATTATTCTGAATGAAATTGTTTTAATATATTAATATTTTTCGTCCAATATCTTAAGATCCTGAGTAAATAAAAGAAAAAAAATTCCCGCTTATTTCAAGTTTAAAATGCAGAAAGATATTATTCAAACTTTATTTATTTTATGTTATTATTATTTAAATGTAAAATATTTTCTTGGAAGTATTTTGCGTATATATATATAATATATATATAGCTTTCCGAATCTAGCAAATAATTATTATTATTTTTCCCATCCAAAATATAATATAACTTATTAAAACCAGCTTTCTTGGCAGTTATTGCAGCCTCAAATTTAATACAATTATTTTTTGAAAAAGAAGTATCTTCCTCACTTTCAGAAATTACTCATTTATCTTTATTATATATATATTATATATTATTATTATTATTATTATTATTATTATTATTATTATTATTATTATTATTATTATTATTATTTAGATATATGTATATATGTATATGTGTTATTATTATATTATATTATTATTATTATATATATATATTATATTTTTTTTATTATTATATATATATATATATATATATATATATATATATATATATATATATATACATAAATCGGGGACGAATCCTTATTGCTTGCTTGGCATGCGGCGCATGTTTAAGGGAACAAAAATGAAAGAAAATTTTGATTGTCAGTATACTGTGATATAAGAATAAAGATACCGATAATAATATAATTATTCTTCCTCTAATGCTTATATTAGCAAAAAATTTTAATTTATATTTAAATTGCATTCTCAAGCACCCAACGGGAATAAAAATTTAGCTAGTCAATACGGTGCTTGCGGTAACTCGAGTGCCTGCATTCTGAGGAATTTAACATGGTAAACAGGTGAGCGCGCAAAAAATTACTCACGGAGAAAACATTATGAAGGCTTGTTGAAACTTAACAGCAAGCAAATACTTTGAGTAAGAACGATAAACGTTTTCCCGAGTCTTCCTTTAATATTCGTTCATTTCTTCGCTATTCTTAATTTGAAAAAAATAATTACGATGAATTATGAATTTTTTCTGCTATTCTGTTCAGGGCTGCCACATTGAGTGTTTTATGGCCAAATTTCACAAATTTAAGCAATATATTATGAAAGAAATATTTCATTCCATATACAGTAGTTAAGTGTTGAAATTTACATAAAAATAAGATATTGATAAATGCAGAAAATAATAGTACTATTTTAATTGAATTTTGGAATTAAGAAAAGAAGAGGGAAAAAAAGCTTGATTGACTCAGTTTCATAAGTAGCGCTTAGTATCGGTGTAGATGCGCGTGAGCGTGCACATTTTAACGTTTTGTACAATATTCATCATGTTTGGCAACGTTTATAAATAACTTAGTAGAAGTCATATGTTTACGAACCCGTAGAAACACATATTGAATGTTTAAAAACCCTCAAAGGTGTCTGAGTACCCCCAGGAAGGGATCTCAGACAAAAAAAAAATGCACGGAATGCATAAGAGAAGAAGACGGAGGAGGAATAAGAAGAAGCCGGGACAGAGAAGTCTCATGTGCCGGAGCAAATGAGCCGATGGCGATGGTGGAGCTGGTGTGGGTGCGATGCAGAGTTAGCAAACATGTACTTAATAATACAATATTGACGTCAATGTATATATTAATAACCCCACAGAACTCGATGTCATCTATCAATCTTTCATAATACATTGTTTGCCTTAACGTAACCAAACACAGCCTAGCTAAACATACTCACCTAACCTGACTAACACTAACCTAACCTAACCTAACATATCATTTACTTGGCGTCATACATAGTAACCTTAACCTATTTTAGTCTAACCTAACCTAACTAACCTATCTTATCCTAACCTAACATAACTGTTATATCATTTATTTGGTGTCATACATAGTAACTCTAACCTAATCTGTCTTCACAAAGAATGTATCACCCACCCACATACACACACACTAACACGCACACAACATATTAATTATTATAGACACTTTACTTAACACGCTAATTTACTGATCACATGACTATTTTTATAACCCTATGCATCTGTGTTCCGCTTTCCAAACGTATCTGATCAACATTTATATTTTCACATTTAATATTCAAATCTCATTTCTTTTCTATGCATCAACTATTATATTTCTTGTTCATGCAGAA
>JABUQX010012481.1:0-10000 GCA_015478945.1 Trachelipus rathkii
TATATATATATACATATATATATTATAAGTTGAGTATTGGAACCACAATAATGTATATTCAAATAAAAAGGACTTAAATCTGAATAAAATATTTTACGTATGTCAAATATAAAAGTTTTAAAACTCACACATCATAAAATCCAAAATTAAGAAATATATATAGTGATATATAGTATATATATATATATATATATATATATATATATATATATATATTATTATATATATATATATATATATATATATATATATATATATATATATATATTATTATTTATATATATATGTATATATATTAGTTATATATATATATATATATATATATATATATATATATATATATATATATATATATATATATATATATATATATATATATATATATATATATATATATATATATATATATATATATATATATATATATTACATAACAAAATCATATGTTGTAAAGAATATTCACTTCTTGGAGATACAAGAAAATAGAGTTACTACTAAAGTGGGAAGATTCCGATGAGATATGGGACAATCCTTTAGAAGGTTCTATGGACCACAAGGTAGGAAAATGACGACGGCGAATAGGGTCCAGTTTGGGACAATCAATGAAGATATGTCGAACAGATTGCGGGGTATGGTGACGGCAAAATTTGCAGATTAGGGGAGGGTTAGATGAGTGATATCGGTGTGCCCAATACGGAGGCGTGTATGTATCCCCTCATGTAAACGCTTTCGTCGGTGGGAAAAAGACCACTCACCGATGCCGGGCTTTATATTTCTATCTAAGTTTCTCTCCCCGTAAAGTTAGGTTCGCTGGAAGAAGGTGGCATGTTCTTCGATTCCCTTTTTTCTTAAAAAACACTGCTGAGGTTTTGGTGGAGAGAAATGAAGGCCATGGGAGTCACCCCATTGTGAAATATTCTCAATAGCTAGTTGGAGTTGCCTGTCGAGAAAAGGCAATATGGGTGCCGGCTATATATAACGCAAGGTCATCGATATAGAGAAAAAAACTGACCGCCGTTAGGATAGAAGTAACGATGTCATTAAATCCGAGAGCAAATAGTAATACAATTAGAACACTACCCTGCGGAACGCTTTCATCCAGAGTAAAGTGAAGTGACAGAATAGAAGAGAACCGAACCTGGATGGTTCTATTTGACAGAAGGCATTTAATAAATAGAGGGAGTTGTCCACGGAAACCGAGCGAATGGAGTTTAAGGAGAATAACAGTTCTCCACGTTGTCATAAGTTTTTTCAAGGTCAAAGACACCATGAATCATCCCACCAGTTGAGAAGGCTTCCCGGACGTCATGGTTTAGTTTTAACAAAGGGTCCGCGATCGAATGGTTCTTGCGGAAACCAAACAGGAAGTTAGAAAAGGCTTGGCGACTCTCCAGAACAGGGAGAAAGCGGCCTGAAACCATTTTCTCCATTAATTTACAGGAATGACAGGTTACAGAGATTGGTCTTTGGTGTTCCGCCAACTTCTGATCTTCCCCAGGTTTGGAGATAGGGATTACCAAAGCTGTGGTCCAAATTGAAGGAAAAGAAAATTTGATCCAGATTCTGTTATACAAATTCAGCAAAAATGCTGATGCCGACTGATGGATATGACGGAGCATGATGTACGAAATCATATCGGGACCAAGAGCACCGTCTTTGCTATTCACCAGTGAAGTTTGATACTCTGCAAGTGTAAAAAGACGGTTATAGGTATGATCTTCCCATTTTGCTTTTGAGAAGACTGGCATTGCAGTGTTAGATCTCACTTTTTGAAAGGCTTCAGGATAGCGAAAAGAACTCGAGTGGCTAGCAAAACTATAACCTAATGCATCTGCAACAAAAGCAGGAGTGGATATCGTGTCAGTTATATCAAGCCCATAACTGAGGACTGTGGATGAGGAGTTGTTGGAACGATGATATATTTTCTGTGTAACTTTCCACACTAAAGGAATGGGAGTTGTGCAGTTAACAGTTGAGACGCAAGTTTGAGAAAATTGTTTACGTGTTTGGCGATTAATTCGCCGAGATCTCGCAGTGGCTGCTTTAAAAATAATCATGTTTGGGGTGGAACGGGTCCTTTTGTATTGCCTGTAAAGTTTCTTCTTCTCTCGGTTAGCTTGTGCGTACTCTTGGGACCACCAAGGAGTTGCCGACCGCCTGCTTGCGGAAGATTGCGGAATGCAAGCTTCCGCTGCCGAGATGACAACTTGCTGGAAGAAGCGAAAAACATCATCAACAGCCGGAAACCGGTTATTGAAGAGAGAATGTGAGGTAGCTGTAGTTTGATAAAAAGGAGCCCACTCCGCTCGATCATAACGCCAGCTGGAGTTAGGTTTTAACATTGGGCTTGGTACAAGCTTATTTAAAGCTATTGGGTAGTGATCACTGCCGAATAATCAAAGCGGGGCCAGGTAAAGCGATCCATAAGGGAATGAGAGCAAAAGGAAATATCAATACAGGAAGAGGTGTGTGTGTATCTAAACGTTCGTATGTAGGGAGTCCTGTGTTAAGGCATTCCAGGGAAAAGGGGGTTAGAAGATCTACAAGGGTCTTAGACTTAGCCGAAGAGACAGAGTCACCCCATAAGGGGTGGCGGAGGTTGAATTCTCCTAGTATAACAACCAGAGTAGGAAGCTGTTTAAAAAGATCAGCTAAGTCGACCTTAGTAAATTCGTTACTCGGAGCTAAGTAGATCGAGCAGATAGTAAGGTCAGTGGATAAGTGAATTCGTGCTGCCACTGCATGAAGTTTAGTTTGAAGAGGGACTGGAGAATAGGGGACAGATTTATGAATGAGCATCCCTGCACCTCCCCTCATTGTCACCTCTTTCTGCAGAGGTTAGCGGTGATTTATATTCCGACGGTTGAAAGAAGTCGCGATGACATAGTCGAAGTTCCTGCAAACATATGCACTTTGGTGTATATATGTTTATTAGTTGAACAAGTTCTTCAAAATTAGAGTGGCACCCACGACAATTCCATTGAAGGAAAGTGGCCATGCTGTGTTATAAATACTATGATGATGTTCATATATATATATATATATATATATATATATATATATATATATATATATATAGAGTATATATATATATATATATATATATATATATATATATATATATATATATATATATATATATATATATATATATTATTATATTGAGACATATATATATATATATATATATATATATATATATATATATATATATATATATATATATATATATATATATATATATATATATATATATATATATATATATATATATATATATATATATATATTACACTTGTGTGTGGCCTTATATTCTATTATTCTGGTAGTATTTTTTAATTGGTAGTACACAATGATTGGGGTCCCAGTCATAGTCTCAGTCACTGTTTCAGTCATTATCACAGTCCAGTTGTCATTCAAATTAAGTCAACCTTATGCAAGTTTTGGAGTCATTTGCATCCTAATACGCAAGGGACTTCTGGCACTGCTGTTTATGCCCCTTTATCATCGTAAATCAAACACGACGCTCAACAACACGACAGTGATGATTTTTCCTCCGAGCGCATTAGACCTACTGGAGTAGGCCTTCGAACATGCGTTTTTTCTGTACAACGCTTCATTGGATTGCTTACCGTTTCATGAACAATATAAATAGGCCCCTTTCCTTTCAGATCCTCGATTAGATTTATTTGCCACTTCACGTTTGGGCAGCAGGATCTCAAACAATTCTTTATTTACCAATATAAATCAATCATAATTTTTACTTCACCATCTCTACCTACCACAACTCTCGTATACTTTTGAATACTCTTGTGCCCAAAGAAAGCATTACTTACACACATACAACTCTCCTCATCCAAATCAATAACCTTCATACCATTCTCCCTTTTACCCGCAACCCCAAAAGCACCTGTTATACCATTCCTTTTTCGATCACCTATCCAATCATTTAAGTCTCTCAACACAGTCAGAGTAAAGCTCCAACTCACCACACTATCCAAAATATCATTCAGATTATCCCAGAAAGTCACACTCTCCTCAACATTACCCTCAGATAGACCATATGTTACAACCACACATAATTTGACCTTTTCAAACTTAAATTTAACCATTAGAATTCTAGTACTCACACAAACAAAATCCACCATAGCTCTATGCCACATGTCACTCATCAGAATCGCAACTCCTTCTCCGCCCCCCTTTTCATTCCTCTCCACTCCAGAACATAAACATTTCACACCACACCGCTTGTCTTCACCGCTTCCTTTCATCTTTGTTTCAGTCACAGCAAGCAAATCAAATTTGCCCTTTCTAAATACGCCAATCACCTCTCTCCTCTTTCCCTCACCATTTATTCCTCTAACATTAATTGTATCTAGACGATTCACCCAGTTTCACCGAAAGATAGAAGGTAGCTTACGGAGGTAACGACAAAACTCCAAGGCATGCATTATCTTTCCTAGGAAGAGATAAGTGGCAGTGGAGAGCCAATCCAACTACCAATGTCCATTTATTTACCACCTTCGACACGCAAAACATACGCTGTTGGAATTCTTTCTCCCCCACACACAGATATGCATGAAAAAGATATCTGTAATAGTAATATCAGTGTTTTATGGTCTTTTTGTGATTCAGAGAGTTTACTCCTTTGTAAGAAGAGTGTGGATATGAGCGCAAGAGGGGCGAACCATGCCCAAATGGGAGGTAATCCCATTCCTTCGAGAGCGTTACTTCCTTCCCACTGTCCCTTTAGTCTCCTCATACGACACGCAATATACGTTGTGGGAATTCTTTCTCCCCCACAAACAGGACATAAACTTAATATATATATATATATATATATATATATATATCTATATATATATATATTATATATATATATTATATTATATATATATATATATATATATATATATATATATATGGCCAGCCTCCCGAAAGCATCATGCATGTAACTAAAAAACTATAACAGCTACAGGAAAATAAATAACATTTTTGATTTCAGCAAGCAATTTCATCGATGAAACTTTTAAAAAAAATTTATTTTATTCTAATATTTATTAATAACACCTTAAATATTAGTATAATCTTAGGTCTGGCAAGCGTACGCTCTCATCAACCTTCCATTCCTGCAGTAATACGAGAGCAAGAGTTACCAAATAGTGTTTTTTTTTTATTTGTTCTGGAGAAAATGTTATTTTTTTTTTTTATTTCCTTTTTAGGGGGCTTCGAGCCGACGGAGGGACAGCCCCGTCGTCCCCCGGTAGGCCGAGAAACTCCGACTCTGTCCATCTTTGTTGTTTACCCGTGGGGTATCCTTTAGTTAAAAAAGAAAAAATTCAACATTTGGCACCTTTGCGCGCTCCCTCGGAGTACTCGAGCTCCTTCGTATTCTCAAAAAACGGTAATTATCATAAAAGGTTTTTCCAACATTTTTAACATTTTTAATTTTTTAAAATGTTTATTTTTTTTTTTTTTTCCCATGGGTTAAAATGTCTCCTGATTAATAAAATTATATTTATTTAAATTCATGTAGCTGTTATAGGTGATCGGTTTTTTTAGTTACGATGCAGCGTGTGTCTTTTCCAGGGATGATAAGAGTTCGACCCAATATACATCTAGTTATATGATATGCAAATATTCTACTGTTATACATTATAGGATATATAACATATTAATATATTATATAGATAATTTTGTATAAATACGCTATATATATTATATATATATATATATATATATATATATATATATATATATATTTTATATTGTTCCTATAAGTATATATATATATACTATATATATTTATATTTATATATTATTATCCAGTTAGCTGCTGGGCAAAGACCGGAGGCCTACCAAATTCCTGCGGAGCTTTGGAGAACCAAAAACCAATGCCAAATCAGAGACCGACATACCCTGATACACGTTGTTTGAAACTGTCAAAGGAAGTTGGAAAAACTGATGAAGTGTTTCAGACTTTACCAGTAGATTACATGAAAGAATGAGCAGAGCGGTTAAATCTGGAGTCTGAGAGCTGGACAGAGAAAGGATGAGATTGTGTATAAAGACGAGTCGCAAGAGTTCTCTTCAAAGGAGGAGGAGGAGGTACTCAACTAGAGAGTTTAGAAGAGCAGTGTTCATTGGAATAGCGTATAAGGAGAGAGAAGACCAGATATGTGAAGCATGCTTCATATAAGGGCGAACAACGCCCCTATAAATACCAATCAAGTGGGGTGGTGAGAAGAAGTTCCAAAGGCGCCTCAGTCATCGCCTGCATAGTGATGGATAGAAGACGAAGTGATAGAGAGGTCATTAATGAAAAGTAGAGAAAGAATTGGGGATAGGATATAACCTTGAGGAACATCACTTTTAATAGATTTAAAGGAGGGGGGGGGGGGGGGGGGGGGGGGGTGAGGGGTGATCGGAGTAGTCTACAACATCTGCTGTAGAACGACCGGAAAGGAAATCAGGGAGAAGAGAAGATACCGAGATACCGAAGAATGTGGTCCATTCACCGTCAGGACCATACGTCTTCATAGTGTAACAACACACACACATTACACACACACATCTGTGTGAATCCACACACACACACACACACACACACACACACACACACACAGCCACACACACACAAGAGTTCAGACAGGTCACACTTCACTACACAGTTTCATAGATCTGCTGATGTACGCAACACACCACACAGGCATTATATAATATTATATATATATATATATATATATATATTATATATATATATATTATATATATATATTATATATATATATTATAAAGGAAAACTGTCTATATCTATATATTATATCATTTATATATATCAGAGCTGTGCATTGCGCCACGGATTTGCTCCTATGGCACACTATGAATTCGTAGGCGCAAAGGCGCAACAATTTTTTAAAAAGGCGGACTAAGCATAGGCGCACAGCCAATTCTCCGCGCCTATAGCCGGGCCTATGAACAGGAACAAAGCATTTTTTTTTTACCCTTAAAGGTTTTTTACCTTTAAAGGTTAGAACTTAGAAGCATGGCTAACTTGTATCATTCTAAAAACCAGTGTAAAACTTTTATATATATATATATATATATATATATATATATATATATATATATATATATATATATTATATATATATATATATAATATATATATATATATATATATACTATATAAATATTTATAGTATATATATATATTATATATATATATATTATATTTATATATCAGGGGCGTATACATAGGGTAGGTAGCTCCTACCCAATATTTCTGAGTCTTTTTAATAAAATAAATTAAATTGTAAACTTAATTAAATTATTAAAATTTTATATGAAAGTGAAAAAAAGGAAACTAATTTATAAAAAAAAATTAAAAAAAAACAACTACTTTAGTAATAACGGTTATAATAATTAAATTAATTTGGAAATTTTCGCTCCTACCCTATTCCTAAGAGTGAATTTCTTTGTTATCGGCGTACGTAAGAATTTAATTTCTCCTATAGTTTTATAATGGTCAGGCCAGCAAACATACCCGTCCTGCCAGACGTAAAAAGAAATACATCGTATCACTTATATTATATATATATATATATATATATATATATATATATATAGTATATATATATATATATATATATATAATATATATATATATATATATATATATATATACGACAAGTTTCTCTTACGTATCAAAAGGATGGCAGCAACAGTGTTTATCTTGAAGTCCATTGCTTTGGTTATTAAATATTATTTTTATTACATTACTTAAGTGATATTTATCTTTATATAATTAAATTAATTAATATAGTGAATAATGGAAGTAAGTAGATTTTTTTTAATGAAAAATATCTTTAAAAACTTATCTAAGGAACAAAAACTTAATTTTAAAAAATCTTTTAAGGCCTACGTTTCTTTATTAATAACAGATAAAGTCAATGTTCAGAGAAGATTTCCTCGTGTTTAGTTATTATTATTATTATTATTATTATTATTATTATTATTATTATTATTATTATTATTATTATTATTATTATTATTATTATTATTATTATTATTATAATAATAATAATAATAATAATAATAATAATAATAATAATAATAATAATAATAATAATTAATAATATAAAATAATAATAATAATAAAAAAAAAAAAAAAATATATATATATATATATATATATATATATATATATATATATATATATATATATATATATATATATATATATATATATATATATATTATATATATAATATATATATACTTAAGTATACGTCTGCTTAACTAATTAAATATTCAAGGTACGCCACTTGATATATATATATATATATATATTTAATACTATATATAATATATATATATATATATTATAGATATATATAGTTATTGATACTTATATTTATGACTATATATATATTAGTATATATATATTATATATATAGTAATTATATATAGATATATTATATATTATATGTTATATATATTATATATATTATACTATATATATATATTATATATATATATATAATATATATATATCCTATTATAATATATTATAATATATAATAATATATATATAATCGACTCTAAAGCTACTCATGGTAACTAGAGAACTGGCGAGCACCTATCAGTAAAACAAATTATATATTTGGAATCGGCGGAAAATATATAAGGAGGGGTTTTTATTTTTATTTTATTTTTTATTATTTTTGCATTTATTACGTCGGAAAATATTAAATTTTTATTTTATTTTTCCCCATTTAAGGTTCTAGTCCGGCGGGAGACCAGAGGGGGGGGGGAACTTCGCGTCCCCCGGTCGTCCACCGGAGGCGCGAGCAGACCACGACCTAAGTCCTTAGCTAAGTCGTTTTGCGGTTTACACGTGCAAGGGCTCGCTTGGTATTCCTTTATTTTAGTGGTGGTGTAAGCATGTTTCTTTTATTTTAGTGGTATTTTACAAGTAAGGAATTTCTATTTTCCGAGTCTGTACTGTCGGTGTGTAGGTGCCAAACGTACAATATAAGCATTGTACGTATATGGCAAAGGCTACGCAAAGGTACTATTTACATCTTAAATATAGTACATTATTATTAATTGATAACAACTTTTTGTGACTGCCTGTTCGTTATCCCCACTTAAATTCATTGCTTAGTATCATATGCTAACAGTCATATAAAAAAAAAATGAACGGATTGCGTAAAAACAATAGTAGGATATATATATATAGTTTGTAGGTATACAGATAGGTCTTAATATATATAATTTATATATAAGGAGTACATATTAATACTCATGAATGGCAAGTATCTTATATATAATATAGTATATTATATAATATATATATATATATTATATATATATATATATATATATATATATATATATAGTATATATATATATATATTGTATATATATATATTAGTGTTGCACTGAAACCATCTCTTCGGCCTCCTGTTTTCCTCTAACTCAACCTGGACGATTCTGGTATTCTTCTTCCTCCTCCTTCTCCTCTCGGGTCCTATGCCTTTGCCTGTGATTGCATTTGATCGGGTGCATGGGCTCGCTGAAAATCTACGAACGTAAGGAAGGCGGGTGGCCCGGATGGCAATCCTCCCGAGTTTTTGAGGGAGTGTGCTTCTGTGGCTATCCCGCCCCTCGTTCAAGCTATATTCTCTATGTCTCAATAACTAACACTTTCCTCAGTGTTGGAAACACGCACATGTCCAACCTATTCCGAAAAAAGGAAGCGCTATGATCTTTAACTATCGCCCTATAGCTCTTACTTGTATTTTATCTAAGATCTTTGAAACGTCTCGCTTCACTCTCATTTTTAGATCATCTGGAATCTCATTCACTCCTTTCCGATCGCCAGTACGGTTTTCGGCGCTCGAGGTCTACTGGCGATATACTTTCCGCTATCTTACTGATTTATGGTCTTTCCCCCTTAGGAACTACGGGGAGACTTGGCGTGGTGGCGCTTGCC
>JABUQX010012482.1:10000-12500 GCA_015478945.1 Trachelipus rathkii
CATCAGAGCATTTTGACCAAGAACGAAAAAGAAAATCAATACATTCTGCAGGTTGTTAGTGAATTCAGGAAAATGTACCGACAGGGAACCAAATCTGGTCTAATGAAGCAATAAATTCTGGTATGTTATAAAATTTTTACTGTTCTTATTTCCATTTTAGACGTTATTTTGCCAAGTTTAGATTGCTGTTAAATATCGTGCCTAATTTTTTGTGACATTCTGAAATTTAGGTCCTTTGGGGGTCACCTTAAACTAGTCGAATTGAGCGGAAATTTTACAAGCAACACGTTTTTATATATTGGAACAAAATTAGGGGTTGGGAGCAAAGTATTTCAAAAGTTTAAAAATAAGGGCGCCATTCTAATTATATATATATATATATATTATATATATATATATATATATATATATTATATAAAAGATAATTTAAATATATATATATATATATATATAATATATATAATATATTATATATATATATATATATATATATATATATATATATATATATATATATATATAGTAATGCCTTAATTAAAATATTACTTTTGAAATCCTTATATAAATAGAAGAAAATCAATACTCTTTGTAAGTTAATATTATATTAAATATTTAAAGAAATTTATTGAGGAATTATATATTTGAATTTAAATATTTGATATTAAACTTAACAAAGGGTATTGATTTTCTTCTATTTATATAAGGATCTCAAAAGTAATATTTTAATTAAGGCAATTACTATCTATTATTACTGTTGACGTCTTAAGTCTATATACCGATTTATTATATATATATATATATGATATATATATATATATATATATATCGTATTTATATATAATATATATATTATTATATATATATATATATATATATATATATATATATATATATATATTGTGTGTGATTTGTGTATGAGTATATGTTTGTGTGTGGCGTGTGTGGTGTGCGTGTGTGGTGTGTGTGTGTGTGTGTGTGTGTGTGTGTGTGTGTGTGTGTGTAATGGTGAATGGACGTATTTAAAAGAGGGGAAAAGGAAAAGAAAATTCAGAAGAGAAAGAAATCGGAGAAGGGGATTGAAAACTAACAAAGCTAAAACGATCTTAAAAACTAAGGCTTAGAAATTTTAGCCCTAAGAAAAGATAATGGATTCTAAGTGAACTTTTTTGTTTTAAATTTGACCCATTCTTTCCTATAACAACAACAGGTCTCATATATATAATATATATATATATATATATATATTATATATATATATATATATATATATATATATATATAATAATATATATATAATATTAATATATATATATATATATATATAGTATATATATTATTATATATTATTATTATATATATAATATATATATGGGTGTGTGTGTGTGTGTGTGTGTGTGTGTTGTCTCAGCTAATGTGGCAACAACGGAATATTTCCGTAATAATGTCAATTATTAAGAACTTGTAAGAATAAAGAGGGTCTCTGTATGCAAATTGCTCATGAACCTTCGAATTTCAATAAAACCATGTGGTTCCGATAATTAAATTGCATTTTATGGCAAAAATTATTTAGGGTTCATAGAGAATAGTCATCTCGATTCAAATGGTAGTTACCTCTCAATACACGCGGAAAAATACGTGCTTGCCCCAATAGTTACCAACAAATGTTAGTTGTAATAGGTTTAGAAACATCGTGAATGAGGGCCGAAACCCCATATACAGCGTACGTTTATATTAGGTACTAATTAATAGTTAATTAACGATGACAGTTAATGATTTATAACAGAAATTGATTTAATAACTCTGTAACACTCCCGTTATTTACAGTCCATTACATAAGTATTATTTCGGTATGGTATGAAATCCTTTCCTGTATACCTTCTGATTTATGTTGTACATTCTTCATCGTATATGCATGTATACATTATACGCGGTGGGCGAAATGTCTGCTCTTATTCCATACGCAAAAGTTCAGCCCGTCTGGTCCACCCTTGTCATGTTGCCAATGTGATATTTTCGGAGTCGACTATCGGACAAGCGTGAGTTATTCGACTTAAGAGGTAATTAACTGATGCTATCGGTGTTGTGTACCCACCGCAGACACGATTCTTCAGGTAGCCCTACAGGTAATACTCCAGTTGAGTAAGGTCTGGTGATCTAGGAGGCCACGGAATAGGACCTCATGTTCCTATCCACCTACCGGGGTGTTTTACGTTTAGATGATGTTGCACAGCCCTTGCTGTATGTGCTGGCATCCTTCATGCTGGTAGTACAAATTTTGACGTGTCTGTAATGATACGTCACGAGGAAAGTCTGACAAAGTAGTGTCCAGAAATTTTTGATTTCATTCGCTATCTAGGTTTCTATGGTAAATGTCCGGCCCGATCAGTATATTATCTAGCAGTTCACACTACACATTTATGGAGTAAACTGCCTGGTGTCGCGTGCTGTAAGGTGATATGCGGTGTTTTCCTCGGTCCAGTACCAAATCCACCCATTAATC